>JAGDQP010069448.1:0-10885 GCA_022664845.1 Lepisma saccharinum
TGAGCGTGTTGATCCATCAGGAGATCTCGGGATCGATTCTTGTTGCCAAGCATCCTGACTGAGGTTTTCCCTGGTTCCTCGATCACACTAGGCAAATCATGGGATAATACCTTGAATAATACAATGGCACAAGTGGACAATTTTTCTCTGTTTATGTATGAAATGCATCTGTACAATATTTTTAAAAAGTGAATCGAAAAGTCATTGTTTTAAGTTTCGGAGTAAACTTATTGAAAAGGTGTGTACCAAGAATTAGTAATTGAAAGTTCATTGGAAAGGTTTCATTTATTTTGTTTGGTGCTAAGACAATAATTCTGTGGTTGCATGTAAGAACTTAAGAGATGACATTAAAAGAATAGAAAAAAAGAGTTACTCTCACAAAAATATTTCCACGTGCTCGGCTATCTCCTCTAAAAAATAGTTGTCCACAATCAATATTTGTTTGTACAGAACATGGTGTTTCTGTATACAATCTCCTGGAAGGGTCAATAGTTGCTCTGATTGATTGAATTCCTAAACGAGCTGAGGAGCTTATAAGATGGGACCTACAGTTTCTTGGTAAATTGGACTCCGATAAAATTCTGTTCAATAGACCCCAGCGGGAATTGAACCCGTGACCAAGTGCACGGAAAGTGAATGCACTAACCTCTCGGCCATCCCGAGGTCTAGTTGCTACGATCCTCAATCCTGTTTTCCTCGAAACTAAAGAAATGTAACTTATCAAGTTCTTGCATACACTCGCAGAATTACAGTAAGTTCTATTTTTATTCTCTGCGCTGCTGAAATTAAATTTATGACAAGCAGGTCTATAACATTTGTCTCTATATTGCATATGCTCCGTTACGAATGTATCAATGTTGAGAATCTTGAGCTGGACGTCAGATACTTTCTCGTTCAATCTATGAAAATGTGTTAGCGTTAGCTCATTTATAAGTTTACTTTTTCTTTTTTCTTTTTTACCAAGCTGTCATACCAGTATCCAAAGGTTCACGCACCAGTACGTGTAAGGTGCCATAGTTTGAGAATTCTTGGTTTAGTGCAATAGTGTATAAAACTGAGAAACTTAGGAGTGACCAATTCGTGTTGGGATGAATTTAGATTTATGTGACGAGATACAAAGTCTTCATTAGGCTTAGGCTGTAATTATCTAACATTTTATAAATATTTAACCGGATTCGGATGTAACTGATAAATGAGACAGTATTGAGGTTTATGTAAGTGCTTGTTGTGAAACGTATAATTTAGTTTTGTCCTAATATTAGAGAAAAGTTTTTTAAAAATGCATGCTAATTTTACAAATTTGCTAACGATCCAGTTTTATTTACAGCTTCCATGGGGGTTAGGTACGGGCTCCATTAAATTGCTTTGCCCATGAGTCATGGGTTCAATTCTTTCCCGGATCCATTCAACGAAGTTGTTTGGAGCCCACTTGACCAAAAAAAAAATTGTCCGATCCTTAGAACAGTTCGTTCAAGACAATTTGTTCGATCGAAATTTGCAGTTCGAATCCAAATCCGATACCCGAACCCAGTACTAAAATTTGAATCCGCGTTTGAATATGAAATCCAATATTCAAAACTGAATCAGACCATCCGAGTTTTGGCATCCCTTTATAAATGAATTTCAGATCTGAAATATCAGGATTTGGCCATCTATTCGTTATCTTTCTTTGCGAAGAGAGATGCCACCGATCTTAATTTTAAGAAACTATTCCAGTGTCCGTTTGAAGGCCTACATGAACTCAGAAGATAACATATATCAGAATCAAACATAACGAAGCCATCCTCGCATTCTTATTTCTTGGGCCTGTATGACGTAATTACTGACAGGTACTGAATGTAGATTGTGAACTCATGAGAAATATGTCACGTTTCCTGGCTAGGAATCGAATCGATCCAGTACTTATTGAGCTAACTTTCGCTTGTAACAGGCACGTGTCGAGAATTTGATTTTGGGAGGGGTCCAAGGTGTGTTTGGGTATATATTAAATATGTATAATTACGCCTGAAGTTATACTGTTTTCCCATAAAACTCTGAGTTTTGGGGGATCCGGACCCACCCCCTATATACATACCTGTCTCGTAACAATAATAATAATAACACGCTAACTAATGGTTTTACTATACACAAAACCAGAGCACCCCCGTATAAATTCAAATTACCCTATAATGTATCCAGTTTAAGAGTCAGTCATAGAATTTCGCACCGGTGTCCATGACTAATCGAACGGTTTATGGCTTATCTCTGTTGAACTCGTGGCTACTGAGATCTAGTAGGGGCACAAATGGAAAATACTAAGCTTTTGAAAAGGATCTGCCAGTTTTAGAGCCACATTCAGTTTTCCTCGCCGTTTCAGATCATCACGAATCTAACGGTGTATAGATCATCTGTCGGACTTATAGTTACTGAGATCTGGGATGGGCACAAATGGAGGATACTAAGCGATTAGAAAGGACCTGCCAGATTTAGGATCAAAGTTATAGATTATTCCACGGTTTCAGACCATTACGAATCTAACGGTGTATGGTTTACCTCTGTAGTGCTTCTAGTTACTGAGATCTAGGTGAGAAGAAACCTACAAATCGAGAATGAAAAATCTAAAAGTTAATTTAAAAAGGAAAATGACCACGACCGTTTTTTAGTAGATAGAATCTTCAAGGATGCTCAGCGCATTCCTCACATCTATTATGTTTATGTTCGTTTGTTGTGACCATGGCTCTGAAATACGCCATATAAATGAATATATAAATAATAATATATATGATTATTATATGATGATTATATAAATGATTGATATATATTTGCATATGCAAAATGCATAAATATCCGAGCCCCAGTGATCATAATATCAAAGAAAACGAGAAAACAAATTTATAGACAATGTGAAGCTTCTTCCGGGTAAGATAATGCAATACTTTCCAGAGCCAGATTCTCTTGCGTTAACCCAAACATTAAATGGAGGATATTTCGGTATATGCACGTGTCGAAAAGTGTAACTTACTGCTGGCAAGGCACGTTATTCTCCGCATTTAAAACAATTTCTCTGCCATAGAACAAAATCCCCCAGCTCACCCTCTCGCTCTAGTGTGTTAGAGGCTTTCTTCCTGTTTCCTTCTCTACACAATTTCTCGAAGAATTCTTACAATCTGATACAAAGCAATGTGACCTGAACGAAACCCTTACTGGGAGGTAACCAGAAGACCATCTTACTCACGGCAATAAATCATTACGTAGAAGGTAGATTGGAAGTGGTTGGCAAACTACTTTTTTCCTTAGTTATAACATAGTTGCCAATACAGCAAACAGAAACCTAACATCTGCATTTTGGTTTCAGGGCGCAGTAGCGACATCTGAAGAGCTTTACATCAACTATGTGAACTAGGGGTTGATAAGCCTTCAGAACGCGTAGCCGGGTCGAAGCATACAAAAATTTCTCTAGGATATATTTACTCAGTGGTAATACGGAGAACACGCAATACAACACGTGTTTCACTTGTTACTCACCCAAATCGCACGCAACGAAACATTTCTTGAAAAGTGTTCTTCGGTTCCTCTGGCTTCACAAATTTATTACATATCTGTAATACATTGATTATTCCATATTTTCTTGTAGCTTCAGATCATTGGTTAGAACGGTATTAGATGTGTCCATTTGACGAAAAGAATTTAATTTTTTTGGATTTTGCTTCACTTACCTAATACTTTGTAGCTCCAGATGTGTTTTGTGGAGAAGGATCTCGAAAAAATCGTTTTTGAAAACGCGTTTAAAACTTCAGTGTCGTTAATTTGCTGTATAGCCTGCACAGTTAAACCATAGATCTCATAATAAGCTTATTATGAGATCTATGGTTAAACAATGTTGGGAAGTAAATTTATGGACTTTTGAGATAGGAGAAAGCGCAATTCACTTTTGCAACGTGCGACAAGTGTTTTGTTTTACTGGCGTAAAGCAAATAGTTCATAGAGAGGACAATAGATGGTAGAGAAAAATGTAATTGGAAATTGAAGATACTTCCAAATTATAATTGTCAATATTATTCCAAACTTTTATATACAAGGAAACCTTTTGATAAATTTATTGGAATTATATGTTAACAGAAATTTTGATTGAAGCTTACTTTGTAAAATATTAAACCACTAAGCTCTATTAGTTGGCTATTCATGTAAAGAGCTATGTAAGGTTACGTAGATGGAGAAAACCAATTTTACTTATTTATCGGACGCGAGTCTCATCGTAGTAAAACTCTTTAAGACGATTTACCTTGTATTTATTTCGCTATCGGTTCTTGCAAGAGTGAACACTCTTGGTTAAAGAATTATTTTAATAAAGGTAGTCTCACTTCTGTGCGTAAGCCGGAGTATCTACAAGCGGGCATCTTTATATTCCTACTGTGATGATATTCACCATAGAGTTAGGATTATAAATAGAGAGAACATACATGACGTCATATGAAACCAAAGTATGGTTCATCGGCAACCATCTTGTGTGGCACCAGTAGAGTTCCTCTATACTGAGTACTGTGAGGATTGCCTTTTTCGATAGGAGGATGAGTGCACCTCAGAGAGGCAATACTCGGAAAAGAGGGTCTCTAAATATGGGGCCAGTTAATATGGTCGAAATTCCTCGTCCCTTCCGTCTCTTGGCTTCATTCCTCTCTCCTACAAAATCTCCTAAGGTTCCCTCTATTTATATTCCTAACTCTATGATATTCACCCTACAATGCAACCACACGTCTGAGACCTACGTAAAGCTTATCTCATGCTCAAAGCTGGAACTGTCGATAAAATAACTAGGTACACAATAATATCCTACGTAAGGTATCTTCATTAAAAGAAAGAATCTATTATTGGAATGTATAGCACTAGTACTACCAGTTATATGGTTTTATTACAAAATGGCGCCAAGTCATGGGCTATCATCTGAAGGAAGGAGTAGTAGTAATAGCGATGTGGATAGCGTAACTAGAAGAAGACCGAGAAGGTTTAATGAGGAACGTCGTGGACGTAAAATACTGTAGATAAAACTACGGAAGCTTCATTTCAGAATGAGGGTAATCAGAAGCATTTTGATGAAAGAAATATTTAATAGAATGATAGAACAAATGAATAAGAATCAGGAAGAGAACATTCGTCAGATGAATCAGTTGAATGAAAACTTACAACAGAGTCTAGATAAACTCAACGAAGAGTTAAATCAAAAGATGTATTAAGCTAGAGAAAAGGATAATCATATACTGAGAGCAAAAGTTGACTTGTTATCCAACCAAGTTCTGAAAGCTAATCAACAAATGAACTTACTAAAATTTCAGTAAGAACAACTAGTCCAAAAGGTTTACAAATTGCAATAGGGGTAACCAAAAGTATCAGAACCTGTGTTTAGTAGTACAAATTTACAAACGACTTATAAGGAATCAGCAGAGGACCAAGCTAATTAAAGATGCTAGAGAAGAGTACGAAGCGACAGATATCAATTGTGGACAACAAGAAAAGGAATTATTGTCAAGAACCGTAAATGGAAAGGAATCAAAGAATACGATGGTGTCAGAAGGTAAGCCAAATTCTGTAAAGGTTAAGATAAAATGAATTGTATGGGTGGTAACAGCACACCCTTATCTTTGTCACGTCTAAAAATAGCTGTTAACTAAAATTATAAAATCATATAAAAACTGAAGATGTAAACTGTCTTCAGAAAAATAAAATTGTGGTAAAAACTAAAGATGTCTTTAGCTTAAAAGGTAAAAACGTGAAGGCTGTAAAAAGGCCTTCACAAAAATAAAATAATACTACATAAAACTTAACAGCTAACCAACACAATCATCTCAGATAGACGAAGATAAACCTGTCTCATGAACAAACATAAGAATTCTCCGCAACATATTTGGTTCATCCCCTAACCATGACGCCATGTCATTGGGGATGTTATAACATTGTCTGAGATGATTTTATCCGGGACAATCTAAAAGGACGTGACGAATACTTAAAAGCACATTGCAATTATTACAATGTGAGGGATCCAATATTCGTAACAGATATCCGTGTGCCATGCGACTGTGCGTAGACGACATAAAAGTACTTCACGCCTACTATCTCGGCAAGATTATTTCCATGGAGCAACAGTTACCTTAATTTCTTTCAATTTATTAACAGCTACGTCATCCCATCGTCGCTGCCATTCATTCCGTGTAACTTGCCTATAATATATCATCATGTCCTGAAATGGGACATGCTGAATATCAATGCTTCTAAAGAGGCCTCACGAGCAGCTTCGTCTGCCAATTCATTACCATGGATACCAACATGACTTGGTATCCAGGAAAATACAACCTTACCACCGGCAGAGCAGATGGCGTGTGTCTTACATAGAATATCTTGCACGAGCGGATGTTTACAATACATATTGTCGAGGCTTTGAACAACACTCTTCGAATCTGTACAAACAAAGATGCGGTTGAAACCACGAACAAGACTAAAATCCAAAGTCTTTAAAAGAGCATATAGCTCAGCAGTAAAAATACTGTCTTTGGGATTAAGACAAAATTGGTGTTTGCTTCCCCATCTACAACAAACGCGCACCCAACAGATTCATCTGATTTGGATCCATCGGTAAAAACAGAGATAAAACGTGAGTACTGACTCTGCAACGCAAGAAAACGTTGCTGGAATTCAATCATGGATGTCTCCGATTTCTTGAAACTTGACAAAGAAATATCAATCCGTGGGCGGGCAAGTGTCCACGGCGGACGGTAACTAAAACGGACAGGACAGACAGTTGGGCGGTCTGCATTCAGATTCTCCAACTCTGATGCTCGGATGTCAAGTGGTCCGGTAGCGTGACCACGGCGTTCATATAGGGCTCGTTGGACTGGTTGGACTGGGTGTACGGTTAAGTTATGTGCTGGGTGGCTTGCTAAAGATGATATCTTAGGAAGATAGCTCAGCACATAGTACATCCTATGAAGCTCGAGCGGTAGTTCAGCGGCATCAACACAAAGACTGGTCACAGGACTTTTGCGATACGCGCCCGTGGAGAGTCGAATTCCAGCATGATGGACACTATAAAGCGTATGTAATGCTGAAAGTCGTGCAAAGGTATAAGCGTGACAACTATAATTAAGTTTAGATAAAATGAGTGCGCGATAAAGGCGCAACAAGGTCGTACGATCAGTACCCCAAGTGGGATGACTTAAAACACGTAAAAAATTCAGAGCTCTGGTACAGGAAATTTTAATTTGGCGAAGGTGACTACGCCAATTTAAGTTTGTATCAAATAATAAACCAAGGTATCGTACCTCCTCGACGAACTGGAGTTGTCTGTCTTCAAGAAAGAGATCTGGGTCTACAAAACAATTTCGTTTACGGCAGAAGTGTACACAGACTGTCTTCGTTGGAGAAAAACGAAAGCCAGTCTGGTATGACCAGTCAAGAAGATCTGTCAACTGGATCTGCCGGGCTGCGAGGTTGATATTCGCAGATTTACAGACAATCGTCAAGTCGTCAACATATAAGAGACCTTGCACAGGAGGTCGAATACAAGCCATAACACTATTCACCGCAACAGCAAACAGTGTTACGCTCAGCACAGTCCCTTGAGGTACGCCATTCTCCTGTAAATAACGCTTTGAGAAACGATCACCAACACGGACACGAAAATAGCGATCGCTAAGAAAATTTGATATAAAATGGACCATGTGGCCCCTAATAACCCAGACATTAAGCTGGCGTAATATGCCATATCTCCAGGTGGTATCATAGGCCTTCTCTAAGTCAAAGAACACAGCGAGAACGTGTTCATTCCGGAGGAATGCGTTTTGAACAATAGACTCTAACCTGACAAGATGATGGAGAGTTAACCGATATTGGCGAAACCCACACTGATCATTAGAAAGCAAGTTGTTATGCTCCAAGTACCATGTTAGGCGTCGGTTTATCATTCTCTCAAATAGCTTACATACGCAGCTAGTGAGAGCAATGGGCCGGTAACTTGTGGGGTTTAGTTGATCTTTGTCAGGCTTCAGAATCGGGATGACAATATCTTCTCGCCAACTAGCAGGGAGGCTATCAGTCCTCCAGATCTGATTATACAGGTTTAGCAAGAAGACCTTTCCTTGGGAGGGAAGGTGTCGCAGCATTTCATAATGTACATCATCCAGTCCAGGGGATGTGTTTCTAACATCCGGCATGGGAGTTTCAAGTTCCCACTCAGTGAAAGAGACATTATATGATTCAAAATTATGAGAGTCCAAATTCTGTAAAGGATGATATAGATGAATATGTTGATGTCCGAAGAAAAGTCAATACATATCGACGTACTACAGTAAAATGGTTTAAACCCTGAAATTACTGTCAGCATATCCAAAGTATGGCTAAGGAGTTAATACAAATAGACCCTACTTTGCGAGAGAACCTGGTATGCGAGTTTATTTACAATATTCTACCCAAGTATATAAAAGAAAGAGTTCCAAGAGTTAAATCGGAAACAGTATGTCAATTGGGTACAGTAGTACAACGAAGGGAAAAGGCGTATAAGTCTATGATTGTAAAGAAAAACCAAGAGAGTTTGGATGAAAATAAACCAAACTTAGTTAGAGATAATAAGGACTTATCTATTCCATGTTTGATAGCAGTGAACTCTGTTCTTAATGAAACTTCAGAAAACCAAATGCTACCCAAAATAGATGTGGTAAAAAGAGAAGATGGTATGAAACAAAGCAAGCAAGAAGAGTTAAACATTTCTGACAACTCTGCAGTCATTTTAGATGACAATAACTTGCCAAGAAGTATCTCAATCGACATTTATATCAGATGAGTTGATACATCAAATCACTTATAAAGACTAATGAGGAGATAAAAAAACAAGACAAAATTCTTATAACTGAAGATAGCATAGACGAAATTCCTAGTGAGTTGGAAATTAACCAAGCCAAGTTGAAAGCTAAACAAGAGAAAATAGTTCAAGATGAAATGAGGCAACAAGATAGTAAGCAAACCAACTTAGTATACAATTTAATGTATAACGAACAACCGTATGACCAACGGTTAGAAAGTTGGTATCGAGTTGCAAAAGAGTATTTTCGTAACAATACGAGAGGTGTCGATGGGCATGTGCTAAAGCTCTAGCAATAATTAAAGAGCATAATCTGGACGTCATATCAGTACTTATACGATTTACTGAGGGAAAATATAATTCCTGAAGGAAAGTTAAAATTAATGCTTAGACAAAGATAGATGGTAATTATTATGATATTGTGTTGGGAGTGTATTAATAAAATATGATATTGTATATCAAGGCAAAACAAAGTACATAATCATCGGACGATACATATAGTTTTTGATGATGGATTATATTATGAAGAAACAAGTGATAACACTAAGGAAGAAAGATATATTCAAAGAACTAACTTTATTTATAATAACTGTATTAGACTGTTTATCAAACTTTATTAATATTTTAACTCAAGGAAAAAGAAGACTTGAATTAAGAGTGGTATTATATGAAATATGGTGTGATGAAAACTAAAATGTAAATAGCAGAAAACATTTTTTTTTTTAGTTTTCATCGGGATTATATATAAAAACAGGAAACATGATTAATTGTTATTTTAATAATAATGAACAATTATTTATACTTACTCATCATCATATTCAGCCGTTTTCTATCCACTGCTGGATGAAGGCCTTCCTCCCCCTTTTCTTTCCACATATCTCGGTCTGCTGCTATCCTCATCCATGTAGCTCCTGAAAAATGCTTGATTTCATCTTCTCATCTTGCATTCGGGCATCGTCTCGGTCGTTTCTCTAGGAATCCAATGTAGTACATTTGTCGTCTAGCTATGTGACCGGCCCATTTGCACTTCAACTTCTTCTCACTCTTGATTATATCCTCTACCTTTGTTTATGTGCGAATTCATTCATTTGTCTTCGTGTCCCTCCTGGTTATTCCTAGCATGCATCTCTCCATTGCTCTTTGTGTGACTCTCAATCTTTGAGTCGTTTGCGCATTCTATGTCCAAGTTTCACAGCCGTACATCATCACAGGTAAGACACAATGATTATAAACTTTACGCTTCAGACACATTGGTAGTTTGCTTTTGAAAATAAAGTGTAGTCTTCCGAACGAACTCCACGCCATTTTACATCTTGTGTTTATTTCATCAATCAACTTGGCATTCGATGTTTTGAGCTGGCCTAGGTAAACATACTCATCAACTATGCCTATTGTCTCTCCGCTAATCTTCATTTCCCTTTTTGCAGCATGTTGATTGTATATGACTTTTGTTTTACTTAAATTCATTTTAAGGCCTATTTTCGAACTCTCATTATTCAGTTCTTCCATTCTGGTTTGTAGTTCTTCGGCATTTGAAACAAACAGGACTATATCATCAACGCGTCGTAGGTGATGATATTCGCCATTAATTTTTATTCCCACTTTATCCCAGTTTAAATTTTGGAACTCTCTCTCCAGGACCGCAGAAAACAGTTTTGGAGAAATTGAATCTCCTTGCCTTACCCCTTTTCCAACTTAAAATTTTTCACTTTCTTGATGTAGTCTAATGACAGATGTGGCAATCGAATAAATGTA
This sequence comes from Lepisma saccharinum, assembly GCA_022664845.1. Classification (NCBI taxonomy): domain Eukaryota; kingdom Metazoa; phylum Arthropoda; class Insecta; order Zygentoma; family Lepismatidae; genus Lepisma; species Lepisma saccharinum. The sequence continues at coordinate 10,580 of JAGDQP010069448.1, forward strand.
TCGCAGTAGCTTGATTTACGCATTTTCGATGCCTTGATGTTCAAGTGATTTAAGTACTGCTGACAAGGAGACGGAATCGAAAGCTTTTTCGAAATCTACGAATCCCAAACATAGTGGAAGTTCATATTCATTAGTCCTTTCCATAACTTCATTCAATGTTTGTATGTGGTCCATTGTGCTAAATCCACGACGAAATCCGACTTGTTCCCTTCCCTGGTTAAAATCCAAGTCCCGTTCAATACGATCCAAAATAACTTTGCTAATATTTTGTATAGAACTGACAGTAAACTATTGGTCTGTAGTTTC
>JAGDQP010069449.1:0-10885 GCA_022664845.1 Lepisma saccharinum
GAATCTTCTGCGTCAGATATTCTCTCTTTTTGTTTCTGAACCCGCGTGTGGCGTTTCGTTTCACGTTACTGTAGTGGTTGGTATTTGCTTCGCTTTCAATACTTAACCATCGTTGCCCTCCTTGTTTTCGTTCCTCATGAAACTTAAGGCATTCCATCAAACCAAATTTTGTTTTTCTGTTGTTTCTTCTCCCGTACACGTTTCTTCGCTGCGCTCTTAACTGTTTGAGGAATTACCTCCCACATCTTACCACAATTTCATTATTAATATCATCGTTATTATTACTCGAGTCGGCTAAGATTTCGAACCTATTGGAGAGTTTGAGTTGGTAATCTGTTTTTATGCTCGGATTATTTAATCGCTTGACTTAGAATTTCAGTTGTTTTGATTCCTTGCTTTCTTTCTTCCCGATGCATAACTTATCCCTTACTTTTGTGATCACTAATTGATGGTCGGTGTCACCTTCCGCTCCTCTGTACGACCTAACGTTCATTATGTTGGTGTGTCTTCGTCTATCTACTAATACATGATCGATCTGGTTGAGAGTTTTGCCGTCCGGAGATACCCATGCGTGTTTGTGCATGTCTTTGTGTTCAAAGTACGTGCTTTTTACCAGTAGGTTTTTCGAAATCGCGAAAGTTATCAGTCTTTCTCCGTTGTTGTTGGTCTTTTCGTGAAGGCTGAATTTGCCTTTAGTAGGTCTATATTTTTCTTCCCTTCTTATCTTTGCGTTCAAATCACCCAACACAGTTTTCGAATTATAGTTCGGTAATCGGTCAAACAGTTTTTCTAACTCATTGTACGAGGGTGATTCAGAAAGTAATGCCTCCAAGGTGATACCTTTATTTGTGTTTGACAGATAGCACCGATACAGGTATCAGTGGAAAGCTTGCAATGTCAGCTACAAATGGTAGCATCATTTTTCAACATAGTCCCCATTACGGGCGACACAACTTGCGTCAACGCGAAACAAGGTTTTTCATGCCGTCGGCGAAGAATTGTGGTGGCTGCTGGCGACACCATTTCCGAACTGCTGCTTCCACCTCCGTGTCACAACTAGCGCTGGCCCTTAAAGTGATCCTTAAGTTTGGGAAAGACCCAAAAGACGCAGGGCGCAAGATGCGGACTATAGGCAGGATGAGGCAGAAGTTAGCCAAAATTATTCCGATCACGTAATCGACGGATATTTGGTTCTATAAAACCGGAAGGGGGTTCCGAGAATAGTTAATTATTCTTCGGAAAACGGCAATGAACAGTAAAAGTGTGTGCCATATTGTTACCACACGTAAGCTTGTAATTTTGGAAGAACAAAGAAAAGGAGACGTTTTTGTAGTTACAAAAGCTGTATGAATTTTGTATAATAGTTACTTATGACAAACCGTTTGCAAAACGTAGTGGTATCTTTTATGCGTTACTCAAAGACTGCGTGAATAAAACAATTCGTAAGTGACATAAGGATATATGTATAGTTACTGCTTTTGTCACAAAGAAAAGGTGAGCAGTGTTCTGGACGACTTACATCGACCAGATTTAGATATTTGTGTGTTCTAAAAGATACTGGTGAGTGAAAAGTGCCAAGTACATTGGAGTCTACAAGTGCTTGCTCAAGGACATCATCCTTCCACAAAATACCTGGATTGGACTATCACCATCTTGTTAGTGCTTAAGTGTTCCTTTATCCCCCCCTCCTCCCCCTACCCACTTATCATCAACGATGTTTGGACTTTTGGATCGTCTTCAGATGAACTGTGAGTATTGAGAATTTTAAAAAGAGCTCTTAGCGCTAAGACAATACGATTTCTGAGATATCTCAAGCCATATATCTTTATTTTTATTTTATTTTTCTTCTGGCTTAACATACGAGTAACATCTTTTTTTCTTCTTCTAATATGGACAATTCAATCGTACGAATCGTCGATCTATGAATTACTTTCTTTTCGTGTTACAGAACTAAAAATCTTTTGTAAAAGTGTTGTAAAGATATTTCTCTTTTCCGTCACAAAATACAGAAAATTGCTTTTCTTTGTGTTCAAATACTATAAACATATTCCTAGATAACGTATTTGTGTAAGAATCAAAACAGTGTGGCAAGGTATATTACATTTTGAAAAAACCTCATCCATATCATTATTTCTTGTGTGCTAAAGCATTTAGGTAACGTATCAAGTGATCCTACACAATGACCATATTTCGTTTCGCTCTTTCATGTAGTGTTATTGCCATCAATCCAAGAGTCTCCATTTATTAGTCTTTCTTTTTTTATCACTTTCGGAGTTAACTATCTTTTCCTTTTTTCGAGTTGATATTGTCGAAATCATTAGCATCATTAAATTACAGGAGCTTGATGACAATACTGTTGCATGCATAAGCAAAAACCGATACGTGTAAACATTCGAAACTTAATCAGCAATATATCGTTCATAATCTACGTGTAATAGCAGAGAAATTGCGTTAAAACCAATATTGCAATATCCCGCGTATATTCTGAACACGTGGATATTACGTAAACAAAGCAATCATGTTTATAGGACAAACATGTGTAGAAGTGATGCAAACAAGTAGTAACACATAAATAGATGCAGACGACAGTCAACTCTACAAGTAAACATCAGATGGAGCTAAAGTCGCCAAAGGAGAAGAACGAAGACACCTCCCAAAATCACCTATAAAATGGACCAACGCAAGGCAAAGGTATCACTCGCTCCCGGGTGGTAAGCTCCTCTCCATCCTCCGTTCTCAGTTGGCTACGCATCTGGTACAAACATCCGACACTCAGTTGGCTACGCAACCGGTGTTATCCTTCACTCCTGATCCCATACCGATCACCCAAAGAAGAAGAAGTCATCCTTCCATCTTAAACTCTGTAATTTGTTTCTTACGGGACGGTAATTTTGTTAACGTTACTATCTTTTATAGTAAAAAGGTTGAGGGCTAAAATCAACTCCCGTGTATTAATTGTCTCTACCACAAAGAAACCAAAGGAGCATTACCATATTATCACCTTAAAAGCTGATAATAATATCTGCGTGGATTAAAGCAGAGTCAAAATATATGTGTATTCCTCTCAAAAGCTGATGATCATATATTGATGATAAGAAGCATACGATGAGATAGGTCTACAGGTCATCATCATCGTATTCAGTCGTTTTCTGTCCACTGCTGGATGAAGGCCTGCCCCTTTTCTTTCCACATACCTCGGTCTGCTGCTATCCTCATCCATGTAGCTCCTGAAAAACGCTTCATTTCATCTACCCATCTTGCATTTGGACGTCGTCTCGGTCGTTTCTTTTCTCTAGGAATCCAGTGTAGTACATTTGTCGTCCACCTTCCATCTGTTCGTCTAGCTATGTGACCGGACCATTTACACTTCATCTTCTTCACAGTCTTGATTACATCCTCTACCTTTGTTTGTGCGCGAATCCATTCATTTGTCTTCCTATCCCGCCTGGTTATTCCTAGCATGTATGTCTCCATTGCTCTTTGTGTGACTCTCAATCTTTGAGTCGTTTGCACATTCAATGTCCAAGTTTCACAGCCGTACGTCATCACAGGTAAGACACATTGATTATAAACTTTACGCTTCAGACACATTGGTAGTTTGCTTTTGAAAATAAAGTGTAGTCTTCCAAACGAACTCCACACCATTTTACATCTTCTATTTATTTCATCAGTCAACTTGGCATTCCATGTTTTGAGCTGGCCTAGGTAAACATACTCATCAACTATGCCTATTGTCTCTCCGCTAATCTTTATTTCCCTTTTTGCAGCATGTTGATTGTATATGACCTTTGTTTTACTTAAATTTATTTTAAGGCCTATTTTCGAATTCTCATTATTCAGTTATGCCATTCTGGTTTGTAGTTCTTCCGCATTTGAAGCAAACAGGACTATATCATCAGCGAACCGTAGGTAATGAATATATTCACCATTAATTTTAATTCCAACTTCATCCCAGTTTAAATTTTGAAACACACTCTCCAGGACCGCAGAAAACAGATTTGGGGAAATTGAACCTCCTTGCCTTACCCCCTTTCCAAATTTAAAGTTTTCAATTTCTGGATTTAGTCTAATGACAGATGTCGCAGTCGAATAAATCTTTCGTAGTAGCTTGATGTACGTATTTTCGATGCCTTGATGTTCAAGGGATTTAAATACTACTGACAAGGAGACCAAATCGAAAGTTTTTTCAAAATCTATGAATCCCAAACATAGTGGAAGTTCATATTCATTAGACCTTCCCATAACTTCATTCAATGTTTGTATTTGGTCCATTGTGCTAAATCCACGACAAAATCCGGCTTGTTCTCTTCCCTGGTTAAAATCCAAGTCCCGTTCAATACGATTCAAAATAACTTTGGTGAACATTTTGTATAGAACTGACAGTAAACTAATGGTCTGTAGTTTTCTACGCGTTCTTTTTCCCCTTTCTTGTACAACAAAATTATAACAGCATTATTCCAACTTCTGGGTATTTCTCTCTTCCTCAGGCACATTGAGAATAATTTCGCAAGTTCCTTTTTCATGTTTTTACCTCCCCATTCAAACATCTCTGCTGTGAGTCCATCTTCTCCTGGCGACTTTGCGTTCTTTAGCCCTCGTAGTACTTTATCCACTTCTTCTTTCATTACATCTGGGACATCTACATCATTTTCTTCTGAGTCCTCATTTCCTAGCTCTTCTTCGGAGTAGTACAATTCTCTGTAGACATTTTCAAATATTTTTATAATTTCTTCCTTATTTCGTGTTACGGTCCTGTCTGTTCTCTTAACTGCAATTATTTGCGTTTTCCCTATCATGGGCTGCTGTTTGGTTTTCTTCAGTCTCTTGTTTTCCTCGATTCTATTTCTAACAAGATTTTTGTTATATCTTCGTATATCCTCTCTTACTTTCGGTGTCATGGCAGTCTACAGTCCAAACCCAGGCATTTTGACCCTCTGACTTCCTGCAGGACTGACCGCTGCCGTTGCCAGCTGCATTCCGTCCTCCGGGCAATGAGGTTCTCCGAGGCTGTTCCCTTACTTGTTCCATCATGTGTAAAGATAGGTGAAGTGCTTACATTTGACTCACCACGCTGTCTGCTAATGCGGGTTGGTGAGCAGCCCATCCATGTTCGTTCGCCAAGCAGTTGCTTGGGTACTAACAGGCCCCCACGACGTGAACGTATGGATTGGACATTAGGCGTCTACCCCGGTCGTTTCCCTTAAGCCTTAGCAAGAGGAATTAAGGGATCTCCCCCCAGTTAGTGGCAGAAGCCTTTTAGGGCCCTACAGGTAAATATAGCTAAAACAAAGTACATGATAACAAGCCGAAACAGGGAATGAAGGAAATAAAAACATAATAATTAGGGATGTGGTCACAGGGAAAATAAACAGACTTAAATACTTAGGAGCATAAGTAACAAGCAAAAACGAGGTCACGGAAGATATTAAAAGTAGGTTAGTATTGGGCATTGCATGTTTGTATTTAGTCCAAAAACTTCTAACATCGTGATTAACATCAAGGAAATTAAAATTGAAAATATACAGAACGGTTATTCTTCCGGTGTAATACTTTACGGTTGCGACTGTTGGAGTACAACCCTAGCGGATGAACATAAATTACGTGTGTTTGAAAATAAGGGTTTGAGAAAGATATACGGGCCGAAACAGCACGAGATGACTGAAGAATGGAGGAGACCGCATAATGAAGAACTCCACGGACTGTACGATTCACCAGATGTAAAAAAAATGAAAGCGTGACGACTAAGGTGGGTAGGCCATGTAGCTCGGATGGGGGAAAAACGATGATTATATTCTATCCTGGTTGGTAGGCCGGATGGAAGGAGACCATTGGGAAGACCGAGGCGTCGTTAGAAGGACAATATTAGAAGAATTCTTCGAGAAGTAGGTGTTCTGATGAAAACTGGCTTGATGTTGCCCAGGATAGAATCCAGTGACGAACGTTTGTTACTGCGGCAATGAACTTGTGAGTTCCATAAGCCATAGAGTGAGTGAGTTAGTTACCATTGGAATATATCTCTCACGTTCATCACTGAGGTGTATGTTTGTGGAGTACTTCGTAATAATTGTAGAGTGGCTATTTTTAGTGGAGACTTCCGACAAATATTAATTGTAAATCTATTAATTTTATGGCAGAAAGTTATCCAATGGTAGTATTATACTGCTCTTGTTTTGTTACTATCTTCCTTTTTAAAATTATCATTTTTATTTATTTCAGGTGGGACATTTATTACACAGCAAACCACTTATATATATGCCATTTTGTATTACAAATTAATGCTTACTTGTGTCATGCTGTTTATCGTTAAACGTGAACCAGGATGTTCCATATAAATTTTTGTTTACAATTTGTGTGCATTTATTCTACAGCAGAATAGTTCGATTTTGTATATATATATATAAATAAAAAAAAATGCAGTGTTTTCAGCAGCCAAATACAGAAACTTCTACTTTCAGGATGCAGAGCAAATGCATTTGAAGTCAATTGCTATCAAAGAAAAACTGCTTGGACCTGAAGACTACGAAGTTGCTTTATCTGTAGGACACCTTGCAAGCCTCTACAATTATCACATGTCGCAATATGAAAAGGCCGAGCAGCTCTACAACCGATCTATTGTTATAGGTAAGGTAGATGATAGGGAATATATACCAGGGTGACTAATACCTTGTAACAGAGGGACGAAGGTAAAGTTGGAGACATTCAATACAACATAGAGTAAATAGGTATTGTAGTTTAGTGACTTAAGTCTGTAACTTTACCTGCTTGTGTGTGATGGCCACTCACGCCGGCATAATCGTTCATGTGTATCAGTAAAAATATTAGGTACAAACTCAATATCTATTATATATATATATATATATTTATTCCATTGTCGTTTCTAACACAGAGGCAGTAGGGATTTGTCAATAACTCAGTCTCGGTTGACGCATAAAAGGACAGTATGTCCATGAGTAGGGATATCATTTGTATGTATACAAGAAGTTGTTTAAGTTGGCTATGGGTTGCATGTTCAAACGTTGTGATTGGTCAGCTCTAACAAGAATTATATGCGTATGCGCTGTCATCAAAGTGTATGCGTAAACCAACTCACTGTGTATGTAAAATGTGTATAAATAGCTGTATCGTTGCTGTAACCTCAGTTTGTATCCCGTACTCGAATGTGTAAGTACATTTTGAGCAACTCTCAAGCTTTCAACTGCTCTCTGAATAAGAAAAGCTGTATCCATCCAAAGGCCTCGCCTTGTATTTCATCAGTAAATTAGTAAGTTGTGTCTAGTACCTGTCTAGCTCCCGGTCCTACAGAAGCTTCAGGTATTTAGTCTAAGGAACTGTCTGCTCTTAGGCTTTCAAGAGCATCAGTTGATAAGGCTTTACCCACATTATAAAGAATGTATATAAGACGACCGGGCAAAAATCCTACGCCAACCCTGAGAAGAGCAACAGTGTGCCAAAAAATAAAGTGCCACAAACTAATCGAGTGTACATAACCTGGTACATATTTGGCGCCCAACTTCACGGGCCGATTTTAAGGATGGAATCAGATGAAATTGAGCCAGTGAATCCCGAAAATGCACCTGGAGTAGTGGGGATGGGTGGGTGATAGTTCCCCTACTAGGCTAAGAAGGAAGCAGATGGGATCTGAAACAAATGGAACAAATTGAGCAAGAAGTGACAGTGACTGAGATCGAATCAGTCAGTAAAGAAGAGGTAGGCAGTATGTCTTTGCTGCAGCAGTTACTTAAGAAACTGAGTAACCAAAAAAAAAAAAAAAATGTAAGGTCTACGAATCAGTATAAAAGGTGATATTGGAAAGCTAGATGAAAGGAAAAGTCATATCTACATGATGTGAAGAACGACCAAATCCATAAGTTGGATAATGTGAAGAATGACCAGAATAAAAAAATTGATGTCGTCCAAACGAAGATGCAGGAATACCGTCAAGAATGTAGATGAGTTTCACGAAATTAAATGAGAGGCTGGATATGCACATAGATAGTGCTAATAATAGATTCACTGGAATTGAAGTAAACCTCAAGAAGAACACAGAAGCTACCCATCACCTTCAAATGGTTCGGGATAAGTTAAAAGAGAAAGTTGAGCTAATACAACCGGAAGTGATTAAGCAAGATTTCGAAAAATACTTCTAAAGGCTAAGTAAATTAAGAAGCCGCTACCATCCCGTAGTGCTATGATCGAAGAAATAGGAGACCGAGAGATGTATACTAGAAATTTGTGTACTGCGAAACCTCCTGAAGCAGTGTGATGTCGTTCCCACGGAAAGAAACAAGGCCTGATTTTGTGCAAAGCTTAATGAACGCTCTGAAACCTGAGAGAATAATGCGAGAAGCTATCATCAAGGATATTAGTCAGGTGTCTAAATGGAAGAGTAACGTAAATCATAAGAACCCTACAAAATACCTGGAAGAACTAATATATTACTTCAATAAACTGGGTTTAGAAGAAGACTGAATGTATATCATCAGCAGAACGATAATAAATAGCAGAAGGGTGGTCCACTTAAACAAAGATAAGGTGCAAAATTACAGAGACTTTTGTAAAAGGTTCTTAAGGAAATATGCTAGTAGAGACATGATAGGGAGCGAGAAACGAGCGTTAAAATATCATCGGATTGAATGTTCCAATGTAGCAAGTTTGGAACAAGAGCTCAATTTATCTCTAAATTAACCTATACATCACCGACCAAGAGTTATTCAGAGAGGTGGTGAACATCCTACCGTATAATGTAACAAGGATGCTAGCATGCATGAACCATAATACTGTAACTCCCCTTAGGGTTCTCGAAGCAGGTACCCTGGTATATTTAATATCAGACACACACATAAGTATTACGGGACAATTACTTCAACGCACGAACATTGAAAGCTGTCATCATTTGCGTAACTATCCTGCATAAGCAGTATTATGAAGAACAACAAGCAATGCACAAACCGAAATAAACAGGTAGTTTACAACTCCTGTTGAATAATACATTATGTAATGAAGTAAACACTATTTGTGATTATAGCGCAAAGATTTTTCCGAACAGACTCGTTGAACAATAAGGCACTTAAATTCCATGGGCCATCATCTTCCCCTTGAAGTCTGCTGACCCGTAGAATTTCCCAAGTGCCTCCATCTCCCGGAAAGGGGAAAACGAACAGACAAATTAGAAGAGCCACTGAAAGACAGGAGTCAGAGAACCGAGTTCGTTTGAGTAACATTACTATCAAACTTATACCAGTGACCAAGCTAACAGGCGTTAGCAGTCTACCTCGACATCAACGGATCTGTCTGGTGAGTCTAAGGGCTAAACATTGTAACTTCCTTTCAACATGAAACTAAACCAATGTTTCTAAAACCTCTCGCCTTTTATTTCTTATTTAAGGTACATCCTCCGTTCCCAGTACAAAAAAATAAAGATTCTCCACCACGATGGAGCGATATCCTTACAATACAACAGAAGGATTAGGGATTAGGAAGAGTAGATGACATACGGACAAGAAGTAGTGATAACCAATTCAGAGATGATAACTTCCAGAATAGACCCTACAACAAGAAGTGGGGAAAGGACAATAATAATGGGATATATACATGGTACAATAACAGTAAATACTCCAATCCAGGCGAAAGGAGAATACAAACCCATGAGCAGTGAATATATTCTCAGGAATGAAGAAGACGAATTTAACTGGTAATACATCATCTCGGACAGTACCTGAAAATTGGAGACAAGCTACCATCACTTGTAATAAAGAGGAATTCAATCCATCAACAGTTGATGATTAGAGAAAGAAGAGATGCAGCTGTTTATGACGATGTCCAAGTGACTACATCGACTGACCGATATGAACACACCATCAATTCAGAATTTGAATGGACTAGTGTTGCAGATTAAACAAAGAAGTTAACATTGATTCATATCAAAATTGGAGATATACCAGTTACAGCTTTGTGTGATACTGGAGCAAGCCATTTTCTCATGAAGAAAAAATTGTTTTGGAAAGATGAAAAGGAAGTACCCATCAACAGGACTAGACGTCACTGAAACGGAAAGATATAAATTGAAGTATGTGAATGCAACAGAAGTAAAAAATCTAAGGGGAAATAAATGCAAATGTACAAATTACTGACAACTACAGTAGGAACCTCGACATGTTGGTAACGAAAACCCTTTTTACATCATATTAGGCCACAATTTCTTAAATACGTATATAGGAATTTGATTATAAATTATAAAACCCAGCAAGTTGTACATAAAGACGACGATAAGTAGATCCTGTGCAGGTCAACTACTAAAGACTACAGATTGTACAACCAACGACAAATAAAAAATATCAGGGCTAAGGACTAACATAATCAGTAAAACCCAGTGCATTGCATCAGAAGGAGGGAAGAAGGAACCAATTAAACCAAATACCCCTAAAGCTAACCCGAAAACATCCCGGAAGAAGCATCAAGCTGCCCAAAGGACTACGCTGAGTACCTCATGGCAATTGTGGATAACTCCAATGACGAGGCAGAATTAAAATGTAGAGTAAAACCCCGTAGAATTCAAACCATGGATAACAGGAAATGGGATGGAAAACCCTGTGTTATTAATCTATCCATTGTTTGTGATGATAGTGAGTGTAATAAATGTAATGAAAATATACTATGCCATACAAGCTAGTTAAAGGAAACTAAAAAAGAAACTTACTGAAAGTTCGAGAAAATTCCTGGAGATTCCCTGAAGACCTCAGAAGATTCTCTGAGTTTTCAAATGAAGGTGCCCTTTATAAAAGCATAATATAGTGAAAAGTTATAATCAGTGCAAGGGGTAATAATAACTCCCCGAAAGGAAAATATTAAAGTTGACCTTAAGGGACAAAAACACTGAAACTGCTGA
>JAGDQP010069450.1:0-10884 GCA_022664845.1 Lepisma saccharinum
AGCATGCCGTACTGTGTACGTGTTGGAATCACAATAGAAAAAACAAATAATACTGGTATTATATACTACGTATTTCATCGCGATCCAAAATTCCACAAAGCTTGGAAACATGACAGTCACCGTAAAGACAAATTTCCAACAGAATATGCTCCCATTAGTTCATTCTCTTTTTCGTTGAATTCTGATCGGAATGATTAGGATTACTTCCAATTCTGCGTTAATGCATTAAAAATCTACATTTCTCGAACTCAGTATGGCTTGAGAAATTCCGAAGCTATTTATTCTAAAGCATTTGTCAAAAGAGCAGAGGAAGTAAGACATATAGACGTCAGAATTGTGCAATTGTGAATTTTGTAGCTACTTGGTGAATGAGCTAAGACTCGACTGTATAGCATTGTCGTGAAAAAAGTGGGTTAAATTGAAGGAGAATTTGTAAATAAAGTGATGGTATGGTATGTGTTAATGTGGTAGGGAAAGGTGGCGACTAAGCCATGGGTAACTAATGAAAATAAGTTGTGAGAGCTAAATACAGAAATACAGTTTTAAGCAATTATCTGTGTGAAATTCTTAGCAGATGCTGGAATAGATGAATTTTCTCATTGTTTGAAAATGAGGAGTGCTTACAATAGTCGTGTCTGTTACATGTGTGTGTGGCTGGGGTTAGGTGGGTGAAGGCGTAGGCTAAGCTTAATTACTGGTCTGGTCATTCATAGATGAGAATAACTAGTCTTTGATGTATGACATTTAAATATCTCAGACTAAGTTATGTTAATGATATGATAGTATGAAAAGTTTACAAAGTGCAAGACGAACGTTTGTCTTAATCTAAGGGTGCCTGTATCATTAACAAAAAATCTTAATAAAGCTGGACTCCTCTATGCTGCTTTTAATAGCATAAGATTGAAATGATTGAAAAATGGCTATTGAGCAGGTCTTCGCTATGGTACAATAACTAAAGAAGCCATTTGGTGCTACTTATGAATGTGAGCTATATAGCGTCTCCTCAGCAGCGATCAATGAGGAATGCAGCGTTGCCATAAGAAGCTAACTGGGATGGCCTTGACTAACTTTCTATTATAAGATATTTCGGGACTTTGAGTCTCTCTCTCTATTTGTATGTGTGTAAAATAGATCACATACATTTATTGTTGCACCGAAGAAGCCTTCAGCTCGAGGGCCAAAAGTCCTTGCGTAGGAGTGACTTTTATATTAATAAGAGGACGACTACGATTAAATTTTAAGATACGTATTATTTACTTAACAAACCGCTGGTGCAGCTCAGAGGACATTTTACATAGAATATTAACAGCAACACTAATGAGAACAACAAAAGAAAGAATTTGGAAAGGTTTCGACCCTGACCTTATTCAAGGTACTATCCTACCATTTGCATGATGAGGCGGAGAATCCAGGGAAAACCTCCATCAAGATGGGCTGCAGCTCGGTAATTACAAGATGTTCCGAAAATACATGAAGAGAAAAATTCGTAAAATTGTTGATCAAAGTTTGTCTCAGGTTTAACTCTCCTCCAAACGCCTCACACTTGGGAACAATATTTGAGTTACACTTGAAACTGATGAAACATAGACTTCAAAAGCATAATAGTTCATACAAGTTCAGTCGGAAAGCAGTGGATAATTTGGAGGGTTAAAATGAAGTGGACTTGTTTAGAATTTACAACCTTCTGCAAACGATTGATAAGTCGTATGGCAGTTCGTAGATTCTTGTGTTTTTCACATTAAGCGATAAAATGAAATATATTCAAACTAAAACCTGTTTTCGTGACGTACTTCGATATCTATAGCAAGAAATAGTGTATTTATAACGCTGAAAATATTCTCATGTACTCATGGTAATATGTTTCTACGAAGATAACATTTCCCTATCCCGAAAGAAACTGCAAGATAGTAACATTTTCCATGTATTTTTTTTTTTTTTAAATCCATTGATAGATGTTTCGTGTATACGAATCAATTTATGACTTCCGTTCATCTGTCATAGATGAATATGAGTGGTCTTTGAAACTATAACTTTAGGATGTTAAAACTGAGTATTAAAAAAGTTGGTATACTTAATAAAATAAAGGGACTGCGTTGGCTCAGTGGTAGAGCGCTCACCTCTTGTGCGTGGGTTTTCTCAAGGCTCTCCCGCTTTCTTCATTCCACTAATTCTCCAATCATCCATTCGGCCTAAGCCAAAAGTTGCCTAAAAATAAAATTCAGTTTAAGTCATACCTTCCAATATCCTTTCCCCGTATCCCGGCCTGAGATACCGGCCAGAAATAAAATTCAGATAAATTCAACGACTTACAACAATCTATCTGAATGCATTACGTCATCTAGTCGTGTCTCATGGTGCTGCTAGCAGGTTGATGGTAGCATTGTGAGCGTATTGAATGTGGTACTCCGAAAATCTGCCATTATTTGCCCAATGAATCTGTGTTAGAGGATGGTGAAAATGTTTTCAATTTTATTGAAATTTTTGCAGTGCAAGTATTTATGGTTAGTAGGAGCTCTGAAAAAAAGTAAGAGACTTATCGAAATTTTCGGAGATACTGACATACTGTTTTTTATGTTATTCTGTTCATTTGATGCCTATTATAAAACACTTTCTTCATATTCTAGGACCAAACTACAGGAGGAAGTCCAAGACATTCGATCGCATCGAATAATAGTAGCAATCCCAGCACCCCTCCAAGCCCAGGGCATGATCAAGGATCTTCTAGCTATGAAAGTTAGAAGCAGTACGTTTTTTTTAAAAAAAAAAAAGAAAAGAAAAGGAAATTGCCTTCTTTTATCACACTAATTTAAAACATGACAAGGCATATTCTAGATAACAAACATTTTTATGGAAATCGAGATCAAAATATAGTGAAGTCAACCTTGCAATATTCTCCGTGAGCTGGACTCTGGAAAAGCAATGAAGGAACTGTAACAATAGTGAGAATATGCAATTATGAAGTTACATTATTGTATACTTTCTCATGTACCTACTGTGTTTGATATTGAAGTTTGATTTAATGTTGAACTGACCACAAAGTACTTAACTCCGTGTACTAACTTATAATATTTTTATGTACATAATCATTAAACAAGGACAAGTCTGGTGGAGTTTAGTGCTGAAGCCTGTTTCCTTATTATTTGAGTACAAGTGCGAAAGAGAATATACATTTCATGAGTTGCCAAGCAATTTGTATTTTTTAATTATTCTTTTGTCAAGGATAGATTATGCAGCCATGCAGGAAGCATGAATCTGAGTGAACATGTGTGATAGTGAGTGAATATTTAGCTTTAGAGACAAGAGCACAGTTTGATTATACTTCTGTACTATGGTAGAGTCAATCCTTTAAAGCAGGTGCCTGAATCAGCATATTTATCGCATCTGGTCGTACATGGGTCGTATTTCTGTCTTTAAAAATGTGCGCAAAAGCTTTTGTGTGGCTAATCGCTATTATTGTGCATATTCATTTCAGTTGTTTAAGATTATGCAGTTACTGTTTGTAATTTTTGTTAATTTGATAAAATTTGTTTTTCGTTGTGTGAAAATTTAATGTACTATTATTTTCAGTATTAAGTGAATATTTTGAATTTATTATTTTCGTTTTTAAAATCAGGAAACAAAAATCTGGTTCAATGCTATTCTTCTAGGATAATTAGAATTATACTAAATTCAGAGTGATAATGAACAACTATAAGTTCGTTTTATTTAGTAGAGGTTCGGGGAACCAAGCTATAGTGTGCGGAGTTGAATAAATTTGAAGAACACATAAGAATTATAAATTAACTCACAACAAATATTACGTCCATAGTTTTTATACTTAAAGATAACTTATATCTTTCCTGCACAAACTTTTCAGTATTGAACTTCAGTGAACAGGGACATATTAGCAACTATTCAAACTACAGATGAGAATAATAATAAGGCATTTCTGTTTGTATTCCTTCGATAATCGATAGGGACTAGAATAGAATTTTTTCGAGTAACCCGTAATGTCTCTCTTCGTTAGGCAGAGTACAGGATAATAAATAGATGCAAATAATACGAATATAAACACCTTGAAATTAAGCTAATCGTGTGTTTTTATAGGTCGTATAAGCACCAGTGTTTTATTTTACGCTTGGTGCAGGAGAAACAAAGTAATATTTGTTAGTAAATAGCAAAAGACAAGGTCCTTCGTTAGAATGGAAATGTGCAAATGAGCCAAAGGTTATAATGAAGAAATAGACTTGTATATTTCGCATTAGACGCTGTGCTGGGTCATTTATAACTTCACACGGAGTTAAAAAAAATTTAAAGATTCGATTTTTTTATATATATATGCAGTAGCCAAAGATTAGCTCTAGATAAATACCGCAAACGAAAGATTAACTCTAAATACCGGAAACGTTTGTTTTGCAGAATCAACAGGAATTATTTGTTAGATTAAAGTGACTAATTCTGTTCATACATTAGCTACCAAGGGCCATAATTTATATATATATATATATATATATATCAACAGGACCGTTCCTTATCACTACTCCTTTCTGTTTTTTCCCATCCTATTATATGGCCACGTCTTTGACGAAATATTGCCACCATTCTCTTTGTGTACGAAATGCCCATAAACCTACCTGCATTGCCTAACATGTAAGTAATCTTTTTTTCTAGCGTATTATATAGAAAATATATATTTAATACGTGTGTGTGTGTGAGAGAGAGAGAGAGAGAGAGAGAAACAAACATAAGGTTGAAAAAAAGATTACTTACATATTTGAAGACAAAAACAATGTCTCGCCAACGACGAGATCACGATAAGTGAATGACCAATATATATTTTAGTACCAGGATAATACTACGATACTTAGATTAATGGATGTATTTTCACGTTTCGGAGAAAGCTTTATAAAAGTTGCATCAGAAACACTATATTTAGTATGACTGATTATATGCATTTATGGGTAGGGGTATTTATTTTACTCCAAAGTTTGCTGCAATGCAAGTGATTTTTCTTGTGGGTGGGGGATGGTGATTTAAGTTCGTAACGAAAACTTCAGGCTGCCTTGGGGTAATGAAGGAAAAAAGTGCTGTTCAATATTCGTACGAGGTATGCGGTCCTTGACTCTGATATCTTGTGGTATTTTCTATTAAAGCACATTTTTATCTAGTTTCTTTATATTGCAGTTTCAAGTTGTACGTGTATAAAAATAAGCAGATATTTTACATCAAATTGTACGTTTGTTCGCACAGGCATTAGTAACATTTTTAATATCATTTTTTTCTCCTTACGATATTTACATCCATTTCAAGCTACAGATTAATCGATAATAATCTAATACGTATCGTCGGTAATGATCCTGCTGCGATTATTCTAGTACGAGATTATATATATAATTAGTAGTCGTTAACTTATAGTTGCTGTTATCCTAACAATTCGGACTATTCTTTTTATGCAATTTATACCGTATACTATTAAGGCTGGTTAAGTAATGAAACCTAATTATACTGTTATACATTAACATGCTTGGACAGCAGAGTAAGGGAAATACAAATTTGTAACTAGTAAAGTTAAACGAGAATGGGGTAACGTTTATTGAATATTGTTAACTTAATTTTTATTATTTTATTGCCAAGCTGTTCATTCAAACCATACGTATTATCACAAGAGCCTAGGAATAGCTGTTCCTAGTGTATTTGGTAGTTCAAGATATATTCAAAGGAAAGTCCCATATAAGCGGTTTTATATATACCGTACTCTTATTTGCTCTCTAATGAATAATGTGTCTGCCTCTCATGAATTACATGTAAAGCATTAAGACCGTGTTGGTAACGAATCAAAGGTCTTTCATAAGTTTTGAGCCAAATGGTAGTAGTACCAAAAATGAGAACTAACAGTTTCACCACAGAATTTAAAATTTCGTTTGGATAGTGTCGAATACCTATCGTCAGTAGTTGGTGCAACAAACTGACGTTTAGTTGTTACATATGCGTTAAATGTGGATCATATAGTATTACCATATTCTGCAAAGATATCACGTAATTTAAATGGCTCTCTTGCTTGTATTTTGCGTGTTGTAAAGACTGACATCACTTGTTTTTTTCCGCGTTTGAAGTAATCTTGTACATGTGAAATAAAATATTTTGTTTCTTGTTCATTGTTCGTCGTACATGAAACATTTCTTTTAATCCCCTGACGTTGAAAAGTCAATCGTACAGTCCATTTTATGATGTTTATTGTTTCGATTTTTATAAAAAAAAAATTACCTAATATCCAACATTAATCGAAGTGAAATAGTATAATGTATATTTTCCAGAAAAATTGAAAACGTAGGTAAAGTAACCATAGCATTTGATGCAGTTTTTTTTTTTTTTTTAATTTCTCCTAATTATGTCTTTAAAATACAAACTTTGCAGATAATTTTAAATATTCTTGTAGAAAGAATATGTTTTAACGATTGCAAATATTCGAGGCCATATAATATGGCAACAGTCATCTAATAAGATAGCAGATGTTTAAGATTTATATGCATTAAGATCAAATCCTAATATACGACATTTTTCACCAGTGAAATATGCACAGCTTGTAGAAGTTAACAACTGTAACGGTAAGCTTTACGATTTTCTCAGTGATAGTGACAATTAGTTTATTATTTAATTGTATATATATTTGTACAGTTGTATTAATTATTTAAGATTTTGTTTAAAAAATACTTAATGCAAGATGTATTATAGTTAGCCTTCTTTGTTAAACATTTTATTTTCTCCTTAGCAACAGTTTTATTCTTCTTACATATAGTTTTAATGAAGAGCATACAACATATCCCATACACCCCTTTGTTAATTTACTGACGTGTGCACTCCTGTGAACGTTCATATTACAAACAAGTGAGCCTTACGTGGGAAAATTTCATTTTCACCTGTACAGTAGAACATAAGACGAAACTATACTTTTTATTTCTTTACGAAACAGTACAGTCAAAATAAATTGCAATAATATAACTTAAGAGACTTCGCCATACTTTGGAACAAAACTATTGGGTGTACAGTTTTCTACAGATCATCCAAGTTTTTAAAACAATGGCTTGTACGTTTTTTTGTGTGTTGATACTCCGTCCATGATATTGAACGGAACGGATTCTGCCTTGCTTTTCATTAATAAAGTCACTGTAGCCGAGTGCTAAATATTTCAGTGTAATCGTTCACTAAAAGTTTCGGTTTTCAAAGTATATTTTTTTCCTGTTTATATCCAACCTTTCTTTTAATGACATTGTCAGGAGAAAACTATTATTCCTTCTCCGCTCGCGAAAACTGGATACTCTTTACTCGGAAAGAAGGTCCCACTGTGAAGAAATGTATATAACTTCTCCATCTTGTAATTTCTGTGCTCATCATATACAGTAGTTCCCATGTACACTCGGTATTAAATGCCAAGATAAACATCGGCTGTCTAGTCCGGAGTAATAAGTATTTTTATTAGGATCAACGCTTTCCATATTTTTTTCTTATTTACAGCAATGTGTATGTGAGATCCAAATACAGTTCCTTTAAAATTATTTGCAACCACTAATATTAGAAGTTCGTTTTAAAGCGTCGTTCGCTTTTAATGTAAAAAATCCTCTCTGAGAGAATGTGTAGTATACAGTTCGTTAAATTTGGCAGAGATTGGGAAAAGGAATTGATTCTCTCTCTCGAACTTTCCTCTCCTATCTACAGAATGAGTTATAGACAAAATATAGATTTTAAAGAATGATCGTCAGTAATGCAACGTACCAATACTATACAAAGAATTCGTGCACTTTATAGTCGCCATTATAATCTAAAGAAATGAAGGCTAGAGATGTAACTTAACCTCCTACTTCCTTCGATATATTTTTCACAAGAAGTTAAAGGTTTTATGAATAAAAAAGTGTATTGACAAGGAAATGTATTCAGCTATGTAGGGGCTGGAAAATTTCTCATCATTGATAAGACCTTCATTGTGTGTACGTTTTCCTTTGTAAAATTGTAGAACGGTGATAACTGTTTCGTACTGTCCAGTGTCCAGTAGAGCATACACTCTTGGATTCTGTGGTTTTGTTTCTATGGTCACAATTCATTTAATTATTAAAACTGATTGATATACTTGATATTGTAACGAATATTTTGATCTCTTTTTATGTATGGTTTTCCTATACTAAATTTGATCCTCTACTTAGTAACATTTTTTTTAGCTCGAATTCTTTATATCAAAATTTCCTTTATGGCAGCATTTGATACGCATATTTACGTATTTTCTGTCATTGGGGATTTGTCTTTGTAAGGAGTTGCTTTTGTATACTTCTGCTTTCTCTTTTATCATGGTAGTCACAAGCAATAACAGAGAAAGTAGTATTGAAAATTGAGTGAGTTTAAAATGTTTAAGCTGTGATTTTCCATACATAACGCTTGTGGAGCATAGTGTAAACATATTCTAAGAGAAACTGCAATAAACTAGAAGAAGTTGTTTTATGTGAGAGTTATCAGCTTAAATCTTACGAGATGAAATTGCACAGTAATAGCTTGTTCAGGAAGCTTGCATACATATTTGTGAGTGGTAATATGATCCATATTCAGTGACCAGGAAAAAGTGAACCCGTTGTTGATACACAGTTTCAGTTTTGAACATCTAACAAATCTTCAAATTCTTAACGTGTTACCACATGCAGGGGAGAGCATTCTATTAAAAAATAATTTAGAAATATTGTTAACAATGAATAATTTATTTCTGTTTTTATTTGTATTTAAGTTTTAATTTATCTTGTTATAAAATGGTTTCTTGATTGTGTGTCATACAATTGTGTATAAGAAAATTTGTACAGAAGAAAAGTTTACAATAGTTATTTTTTTCTTTTTTTATGTTTTTTGAGGTTTTGTGTAGTGTGCATGAGATCAATTTAATGAAACCCCAATTCAAAATAAAATATTTAAAATAATTTTTGAAGCTTTCCTACCAATGCAGCATCATTTATTGTTCCACGTAAAAGCGACGAATTAAGTATCAATTTAAACAACAAAAACAAAAGATAGTTGTTTAAATCAGGAATTGGTAATATAAAATACTCCACAGTAAAGAAACTATTTCGTTTTAGCTAATGTGCTAAATACCTTTGAAGAATAATAATTAGATCTCTAGTCTAAATGATTTATTTAATTATGCTTACAGTGTACGCTGCAAAAAAAAGTAATATTTTTAAATAATGGGTGCTTCCCATAACTTAAATTACATAGTGTGTTACATTTAAGTCTTTTATTACCTGATGCATATTTACATTTTGCAATAAAGGTGAATTTATAAGTTAATGTAAATTCTAGGTAAAATCTGTTGTTTTGGTATAATAAGCTACTTCACAAGTTATATATTTTGTAAATAAAGATGCTCATCATGATCGAGTTTGTTGATGTTGCAGCATGTACACATTCAACTTAAAGACATTCAATATATTTCCCTAGGAAAACTTGGGCATTTGGTCTTCATGGTGCGTATAAGGCATAGACTGTCCATTCGGAATAAATGTGTTCTTGCAAATTTACCTTAAAGATGTTTCCGTAGATTAAAATGTGGTCACGGATAATGTTAAAAAGCTGGAAATGGAAAAAAAAATGATTATATTGACATTTTCAAAATTATCAGGAGTATAACATTTTGGGTTCCCACGCATCCTGGAAAACCTGGAGAACTCCTGGATTTTCTGTGTTTGTCTTGATTTTTATTAATATATCTTTCTTAGGGAAAAAAACTATGTGACAAGATTACTATAAAACTTATAAGATCATTGCTCTGGAGAAAGAAGCAATGAGTTAGCTGAACTAGCAGCGAAGAAATTCTATTTCAAACTTCTTACAATGTCGAATATTCTCCGAGAAGGTGTTGAGAAGCAAAGGGAAGAATCACTGCGTTTGGACGAGGAGATTGTTTAATTTAAATCTGCTGTAAATGCTAATAAAATTATGTTCTGTATTACTTTCTAGATACTGTATAGTCATCAGTTTGATTTTGGCTGCTTTGGTGCACAGAAATTTATTCTATTAGGTAGAATTTCTTGTTAGACTTCCGTTTTTTTTTATTATTATTATTATTAGTGAGCCAGTCGGTACTTTTTTTTGCTAGAAGTCTTAACTATTTCTGCCTTTGATTCTTTTTGTATTGGAAATGTAAAGTAAATAGTAAATATGATTTTTTTAAAACTATGCAAAAGGAACTGTGAGTGGATCCGGTGGCTGTGAGGAAACTAGGGAGGCCACTTAAAAGGAAGTTATTTTTGAATTAGTTGTTTTCATAATTATGAAAATCAGTAACCTTGATTAAGCATTTCCAATTATATGTTTAGGGATGTTCTTGGCATATCTAAGGAAAAATGTATAATATACCTGGAAAAGTCTTAAATGAAAGCATGGGAACCTTGATCTTACTTTATGGCTTACGAAACTCGCAAGTTCATCGCCATAGGATTCTATCCTGGTCAAGATCAAGGCAGTTTTCTTCACAAACACCAACTTCTCGAAGACCCCTCTCAATATTGCTCTCCCAACGTCGTCTCATTGTGCTTAATAGTTTATTTCTTCAAATAGTCAAGATTACTGCGAACAGGAGGCTATAACACTCATATTTGCCATTTGTGTCACCGAAAGTCTGGATCTGTCGTTCGAATTTTACAGAAAAAGATAGAATTTAAAATCGTGTTGTGTTTGAGTATAATACGTTTGTCAGCCCTCGGTGCAGAATACAGTTTTATTGGTGGTATTCTTCATGTTCTAGTGAACTGGAAAAACACGAATTGAAATATGCTGAAAGTATCCGAACATTCCACGCCAAGTTATTTTAAAATTGCAGAAAGTTTGATATGTTACTGTAAAACAAATTAACTTCTAAATACTGACAGAAATAAC
>JAGDQP010069451.1:0-10884 GCA_022664845.1 Lepisma saccharinum
GTCGCCAACTTCGAACCAAGTACGAATACGGTACGTTTTCCGGCTTTTCAAAATTTTAACCCATTTTTTTGTTGTTAATTTCGCTTTAGAATTAGACAAAATGCAACCTGAAAAGTCAACACAAATAGAACCGTGGATGCAACATACAGTAACATTAGTAGATGTTCTGGCATTTGGTGGCGGCAGGTCCTTTGGGGCAAGTTGAGCCTTCTTCATGTCCGTTGTGAGTTCATTGCCCTTGGAAGAAGGGTTGGTGACGTGTTATGAGGTGTGTAGGTAACCGAAAGTTGTTAATTACGATAGAACACGTGTGATAAGTGTGGATGGAGGAAGATAGTGTGATTAGATAACATGGTGGCTGGGCGATGTGTAGGTAACCGTGTGACGTCATGAGGCGTTTGTAGCTCAGTTGCGAGTTCATTTCCGTTTGAGGTCATTCCGTTGTTGAGATGCGTATTGTTAGATAACTCATACGCGGTTGCCACTGTTGAGCTGCTGATATGACGATATTTCTTGAGCTGGTGAGTTGTTGTTAGAATGAGTCACGTTAGAGAGATTGCGAAATAAGATGGCGTGTGTATAAGACAGAATGTTCGAAGAATAGGTATTTGAAGATTCCTCCTTTTATGGGTGCGCCCCTGATAGCTTTAGTGAGTGCCCCCCTATATGATTGGAAAATGTCAGGAAATAATGATTTAGAAATTTGAAAAATATTATTGCCTTTGTCGTGTGTTTGGAAATGGGTCCTTCTATGCCTGCACCCGTGATAGCTTTAGTGAGGGACCCCTATATGAAACAAGCAACGTGGTAAATAGTATTGTACTACTCTTCATTTTAAGGGAAAATAATTATGTTTATATAATTTAAGCCTTTTTTCTTATCATTTACGAAAAAAAAACATCCTTATTTTGAAAAGAAAACAAATTCGTAGAGTATCATTCTTTATTATTATTATTTAAGAGTAAGTAAAGTGTTTTATAAAAACAACTTGCACATGCTTCTTACATTTGCATGGCTGATAAGGTATTTACAAGATTCTGTGATTTCTCATGTTTCATCCAGTATTGTAATTGTAAGCAGTTTCTTAATGCACAAACATTCACCTCGACAGGATCATGATAAGTACACTTAGACATAACATTGTTCAAATTTAATGTTATCAGGGCAGGACATTCCTTTTCACTTACATGATTCACACTTTCCAAGTGAAATAGTTTTTTAATCCTCTGTACCTTTTCAAGACCTTTACAAAAAATGTAGCTTTACTTGAACACTACTGAAAAATTATTCTACGAAGATGTGAAACGCTGTATCCATTTGTTATGTCCCAGTGTAAACCGTGAAAGTTCTGGGTTAACCATTGTACTTGTTTTTGATATCCACTTCCGTAATGTCACATGGAAGTTTTACTAAACAGTGGAATAAAAGACTAGCATCACACGCTATGATACAAAATTCTCTCATAATAAACTCATGCGCAGAGATTTTAAATCCCTGCACATAAATAATGTACTGATCTGAAGACACACTTACAGAGTTTTCTACTGAAAATTGTTCATGTATTACATCTGGTATGAGCTGAGCAATGAATTCACTATTATGAACTAATTCTCTACAAGATTTGAAAAAAGTGTTCAAGGAAATACATGGCCCTGTCGTTTGAATATTTCATAGTACTCCACAAACGTTTCATGATGATTCATTTGATTCAACAAATGTTTTCAAAGTACTTTGTGTGTATCCCATACATATATACAGTTATTATGAAGAATCTTCAACTTACACCCACTACAAGTATTTGGATTGTCCTTTAAATAAGTACGAAAAGTTTCTAACACACACGAGTCCCGAATAAAAATATCACCACCACAAAATACACAAAAATCTGACATTTTCACTTCAAAGTTTTAAATTCTCACTTCAACTGTCGATTTTTATCCTTTTCAAAAAACGTATCAATTACACTTGACATGTACACTTTTATCACTCGTCACAAACCATATTTCATATTTCTCATTAATACATCATCCTCTTCCACTTCCTGATGATCTTCTTTATATAAATGATAAAGTTCACTTAATGTTCCAAATTTCAAAATATTACGCCACACAGCTTTCCTACAATATTCTTCAAAGTCTTCTCCTCTTTGAACTTCACCATTCACATATCCTAGACATGCATGACCAGTTTGATTACCTTCTCCTTCATAACAAGCTTCACATATCAATGCAGTTGCAGGATTCCACTTCTTTAATGTCTGCTTAATACATTTTTCGTCCACCCACTGCTTTTTACACAAGCACTTAGTAGTAATAGTAGTTTTCACTTTTTTACTTACTGTTCCTACTGATGTTGATGCTTTCACTGAGAAGTTCGTTAACACTGTAGTGGGAACTGCTCTCACTATAACTCGTGCAGATTTTACCAGTCTTGAAGATCCTCCTCCTTCTGCTGCTACTGCTGCGGCTGCTGCTGCTGCTCCTGCTACTGCTACTTAAGTTTGTTTTATATTACTATTTTCGTAAAACAAACGTTTTTTCAATGGATATACTTCACTTTTTTCACTTCATCCAACACACGCTTCTTCGTTTTCTGCTGCTTCTTGGGAACTAAAGAGTTATAAACCTCTTTAATATCATGATCATTCTTCTTCTCTTCTACTACAGATGATGATAATAATGATGGAGATACTTGTTCTTTTTCAGACTTTACTTTTGATCTTAAACAAGTATATATTATACGGTCTCCGCTTTCCTCTTCTTTTTCTACATTACCATTTGCAAGTAATGTTAACGTCTCCACTATCTCTTCGCCATCTGATGTGAGGTCAATTTCTTCTATAACTTGTTCATACTGCTCCTGCTGTTGCGATTGAGGAACTTCTGACATACGAATTGCATGTATCGATCACTTTTGTTCTTATAGGCTCAAACTATGGTAACGAAGCTCCAAATAGAGAAAGTGGAATAGAGTTTGGTACACCGCGATTTAAATGTAAGAGAAACTGAAAATGCAGACGCGCTATGTAAAACCTAAACGTATTATTTGTATCAAGCGATACAGTGACATCTGTTTAGAGATTGTAATTGTCCTACCAATTTATTTAATTCGGAACTATTCCAAATTTGGCTCAATTATAAAATAAATTACAACCAACAGTAAATTTTAGCCAAAATTGACCCTCTAAATTTTAATTCAAAATTGCAGTAAATTTTAAATAATAATTTCATATAAGCTGTGTGCAACATTTCGAGACAATGCTTTATCCAATATTTTGGAACCGTACGTAAAGCCAACTTCCAAATATGATCACCTGAATATGACAAAATTTGCTATGTAAAGTGCATAACCATCATAAATCTATTTGTCAAGAACATTGAAACTTACTAAAATCGACTCGTGAGGGGGTCGAATATAATCTATTCATATGGAAAAGTCCTATACTAATCTTAGTTTAGGGGAAAGGCATTTCTATTTTCCTCCTCCTGTCTACATGAATGGGTATACATCCACCGTACATAGCTACTGTGAACGTCTCGCAATTGCCTGTGAACGTCTCACTTTTCTTTGTAGAGTTTTGTGTATGTCTAGATTGAAATCTCTCGCTATTTGTATGGGAGCGTAATTTCTGTAGATTTGCTCTTGGCTATTTGGGGGCTAAGTAACGTTAAATAAGCATAACTCAGATAAAAGGGTCAGCGCTTACGAGAGGAACGTTCAACGAGAATTAAATAAAAATAAAGCTAAAATAACGTTTTCTTTTGGGATGTTTCAAGTTCTAATTTTAGGAATGAAAAGGTACAAGATTTTATATTTTCCTTAAAAGGGACGCAAATTCTCAACACGTAATCTTATAACACGAGCTTACGGCACACACTAAAAGGTGAATTCGATTCGTGACAGAAATTCTAACTTGGATAACGGAGCATGTACGTAGTTCAGCCAAAAGTGTCTTATTCAAGCATAAGTATGTAGAATCCAAGAAACATATCTCAGAATTAAAATTGAAAGATGTGTTCTTCTAATGACATCTTCAAGTTATTTAAAAAAAGACTGCTCTTCTGAGAAAAAAAATGCTGCTTCTTTTGGATAAAATAATGCAGAACTTCCTTCTGGAGACCTTTCCACTGGTGTCGTGCTGGCGTTCGAGAGCTATTATGATTTCCAAGATGACGAAATTATTGAGGTTACAGTAGTTCATTGCTCTGTTATTCGTTATTGCTCATGATATTGACTTTTGCACGTGATAATCGGATGATTTCCTGTTCGTAGAAAAGATGGCCGCTTAAAGGAAAGTGGAATGATTCATCTACGTCATAATATACGTATGTGTGTGTGTTTTTCCATATACTCAATGCTAAAAGAGCTCGCGTTGAAAATCTCTGCCCGCCACCTTTATTGTTCCTCAGAATTTACAACATTAAATAGTTTTAAAGAATTGAGTTATTTTAAGAAAATTGAATGCAAAATTAAATAAAATAAGATAAATACATAATAATCAATACATTTAAATTAGAGTCGATCACATTTGCCACTCTTTAAAAAATAATTTTTAGTCTGATATACTAGCTATATCGATATAAATTATGTCACAAAAATGTCTCAACATTTTGAGAACACCCTGTATAACATTTTGTAAATGAACAAGACGATGAGTAATAAAAGATTACATTCAAACATTGTACTAGCAAAGTAAATTGATATACATATACAATAAACACATGAAAAAAGTTCATCATTTTTTCCCGATTTTATAAGGTATGAGTACACTTAAGTATTCAATGGAAAATATCGATCACATTGTTAAAGAAATATGTTTATATATATAAATATACATAGAAATATAATGGTTAAACAGGTGAATATTTTACAGTCTTTGCCATTGTTACATTTTTTCGTCGTTGTTAAGACTGGCTGTATCTAAAACGTCTATACAGACAGTTATACAGGTCTACATGTTATAATCTTAAGTCTGGTAAAACAGTCACTGAAGGTCGGAAAAAATGCAACGTTAACAAGTCTGAAAGATTATTTTTTTATCAGCATACACTGGACACACGTGTGAAAGTTTTGCGTGTGTACTGAATCAAGCATTGTATCCACGTTGCTAGCATAATTAACAACTGCTAGGATTTGCGGAAGAGATTTTTTTTCTGTGAAACAATGATAATAGTGCATATTTTGAAAAGTTTATTATTTCAAAGTGTTCAGTGATTATATCTCACTTCTATTACCAATGTTTCGTTTTGTGCGTGTTTTTTTCTTCTCTGCTTCCGCGGTCTAGTGTTTCAAGTCACAATCCAATGTGTGAAATTTTGTGGAGAATTCGGTAATTGGATGTTTAATAATTTTTAGTTACAATAAGATACATATTATCATAAATAACATAGCTCATAGCATGAAAGAATATGACAATACTAAATATAGAGTAAAATCGAATTCTTAGTATCGAGAATCAACACAATAGTCACGAAGTTCGAAGTAAATACTTTAGTGTCTAAAGTTATGATATTAGTAATTATTCACACACTTCAGTCAAAACAATCTGTTTCACTGGTCAGTGCATGAGGTCAGTATGTACAGTTTGGAAAATGTCACTTAGTATTTTCACTATACAATATGTCCCAAACAATTTGGCGTCACTGAAAGTACACAAAATATTCATCGTTCAATTTTTGTCCATCATTCATACACTTCCGGTAAAAGTTCGAAAGAACATTGGGGTAATTGTAAACACTTGAAATAGTACAGTTTCCACACAAAGTTCATAGTACACTCACTAGGGTTGAAGTTTCTATAATGGGATCACTATAGAATTATGATTTCCCACTGTGTTTGTAAGAGCGGATCACCAGCAATTCCTTTGAAACAAGTTCAGAAGAGGGTTGCAGCGGCAACTAAAGTGTCTCTGGCGACAATTAAACGTGTAAAACAAGAATTTCTCAAGAAAGGGGGTGAACTATCGACTCCCGGGAAGGAAAGAAAAAGAAGACAAGAAGCAATTGATGACTTCGATAAAGGGGTGATTCGGAGAACAGTTAAGGCCGCTTTAGACGATACAATTTCTTGTACGATAAATCTTAGCGATAGCAGTGTGCCAGCGCAAAAAGAAAAAAAAAGTGTTACGGATTTATAACATAGCATCTTGCCCCATTGTAGCATTCTTGCTTTCACACTCTGGGACTACTGCTAATCGTAAGATTCATCGTAGCATAAATGCTGTCGTCTAAAGCGGCCTTTAGGGACTTCTACATTAAGAAGAAAAGTGTTCTTAGTGTAGCAAAACTGCTGGTGGAATTTAAAACAAGTATTGGTTTTCGATGGAGTGCAAGTACATTGCGTAGAATGTTGCGCGAACTTGGTTACAGGTATACGAAAACGAAAGCGAACAGGAAAGTGCTCGTGGAGAAACCGGATGTTGTTGTGTTAAAGGAGAAGTATTTAGATTCAATTCGGAAGTGCCGTGAAAGTGGGAAGAGTGTTTATTACCAAGATGAAACGTACATAAATGAAAACTGCACAGTTGATAAAGTGTGGCAACATGTGAGTGAACCTAGTGGTCCTTTACCACCAAGCGGTAAAGGTAGAAGGTTAATAATTGTAAATTGTGGGAATGAATACGATTTCATACCAAATGGTGTTCTAGTGTTTCGCGCAAACAGTTCAAGTGGGGACTATCATAATGAAATGAATGCCGAGAACTTCGAAATATATATTCCGGAATTTGTAAGTCCGAATATTGAACCGAACTCGGTTATTGTAATGGATAATGCTCCTTACCATAATGTTCAAGTTCAAAAGGTGCCCAATTCATTTACAAAGAAGAATGATATACTTAACTGGCTTCGCAATCATAACATTGCATGCGAACCTACAATGCTGAAATCTCAGCTCTTACAACTTGTAAAAATTCATAAACACAATGAAAAGAAATATCGATTACACAGTATTTTGCAGAATGCTGGACACAGTGTGATTCGGTTGCCCCCATATCACGCAGAATTTAATCCAATAGAAAATGTCTGGAGCAATTTAAAAGGTATCATTAAAAGTGAAAATTTAGGATATTCCCTCAAATTAATTGAGGAGCGCGTTAAGAGGTACTTTGAAAACCGCCACGAAGATCTCTGTATAAAATGCTGCAGTCACGCTCTGGAGGAAGAAGAAAAGTACAGGGCCACACAACATGTAGTAGAGAATGAGATGGAGCGAATTATTATTGAACTTGGTGGTGAGTGGGACACTGAAGGAAGTGACAGTTCTGAAGATGTTTCAAGTGAAGGGACGGATGAAGAATCAACTGAGGAAACACACAATGATATAGAAATCGGTTGTCAACCTCTGCCCTAGTCACCTCTTCATGAAACCGGCGCTGATTTATAGTTTTAATATTGTTCTATAATTGTGTATTTTTAAATCTATTGATGTGTCAGCTGTATATATTATATATATATATATGGACTTGAGTTGTGGCTTTGATAGTGAGTGCACGCGTGTGTTTTGTGCTCCCGAAGAAACGTTTTTTCGGAGGGAGAAACGAAGCGGACACTAACTGTAAGTAGGGAACTTTTTTCTGTTTATCGAGGAGAACATTTTGTGCTGATCTTATGCATGTGCGATTCTTTCTGACTGAGTTATTGGACTCTTAAATTTTCAATGTTAATCTTATGGAACTAAAATAGACTCAGAACACGTTAACATCAAAGGCAGTCACATCATCCGGGGTAACTGACTGAGTATTTCCGGCGACCTTGGCTGTTGTTAAGCGAATAACCTATAATTCCCGAGGACAGACATCCAAGATTTTTCTCTTTTCTGTGCGTTGGTGAATAGAAAGTATGGAGGGCTAGGTGGGCAAAGTCTCCGAGGCCGTTAGGGATGGGTGCTTGATATTTTTGGGGGGTCGGTGACCTTTTTATTTGTTTTTCGGCCTTTTGCGTGTCGGGCGTCCGGAACTGCGGCTTCGGGGATGCCGTACTACTTTCTCTCTAGTGAGTGAGTAAAGACACTTCGCTATCGAGTGCGAGCGAGAGTACGCGAGGATGGCGAAAAAGTTCGACCATACAGACATTACCCGAACGGGACTCTCGAAGTTAGAACATGAGTGGAGGAATGCAACTGATGGTACGGATATCGATCCGAACAACCGATTTAGACTTAAATGGATGGAGAAAGTGAAGAGAAACGAGATTACTGTCAGCAAATCGCGGTCAAACAAGGAAGATAAAGAGGTAAAGCAGAAGGTTGTGGACGAGGTGTATGCGGAGTGGGAAAGAGTGAATAAGGATGGAGCAGCCAAAACAGCACCGTTGAGAAGTTTTCGCAAAGGAGCCGCTGACCAGGATAATCTGGACACAACACCTTGCGGGTCGAGAACACCAGAAGAGGAGGAAGCAAGCAAAAGATACAAGCACGAGAAAGAAAATGAAGAACTTAAGATACGAAATGCATTTTTGGAGGGTAGAATCATGGAGCTGGAAAGGAACCAGGAGAAACTTGAAAGGGAAACAAGATTAAAAGAATGTAAAATTAAACTTATGAAATCGCAAACAAGGGTGGAAGACAGGGACAATGAAATAGACAAATTGGAAAAATCCATCAAAGACTTAGAGGAAGAAGCAATAACCGGAAGCATTAAAATAAAAGAATTAGAAGTAACCGTCAACCAAATTGAACATAGGAGATTAGAAACAGAAGAGAAATTGCAGAGACAGGAGGAAGAGATAAGGACGCAGAAAACGGAAGCCTAAAAACAAAGGGAGTAGAAATGCCAATAACATCTGTTAGCTTTGCAGATGTTTTGAAGAAGGACACTAGGATTCCGAAAAAAACGAGAATAATAGAAACGACTAAGAGGAATACAAAACCAACAATATTAGTCAGACCGAAACAGGGCGAAACTCTGAAAGATACCAGAATGCGAATTACAAGAACAATCCAAAGGAACGATAAAATAAACTTCCAAATGATTCAGACGAAGACCGTACTAATCTAGCATATGGCATTGCCCCAAGATGAAGAAAGATTGATGAACCATCCCGATATGAAGAACAATTTTGATTTGTCAAACAGAAGAGAAAAGAAGAATCCTATGATGATCATCTACGGCATCTCAACGGAGATGAAAGAAGCAGAAGTAATCGAGGAACTTCTAGTAAGGAATCTACAGGGCATTACGGACGAGCAAAGACAACTGGTTAAACCCAGATTCAAAACAGGACCAAGAAATCAGGACCGCTACCATCTGGTTATTGAGGTGCCGAAACAGATAAGGCAGATCCTGCTACAGAATCCAAAAGTTTATATCGGATACGAGGTGACAAATGTTAAAGATTACCTTGTAGTTACGCAATGTCTGAAATGTTTTGACTATGGGCACATAGCTAACTACTGTAAAAATGAAGCAAGATGTGGAATATGCGGGGAAAAAGATCACAAGAAGAATGAATGCAAAGAAAAGGATGAAAAGGTATGTGTACCATGCCATCAAAGGGGTAAGAAGTGCGGGGGAAAACAGCAAGATTGCCCTCAGTACAAGTTAAGCTTGCAAAGAACAATCGGTAAATTTGATTATGGAATTTAACCATAATCAGGTTGAAGTCGAGACTCCTAAAATAAAAAAGAAACTACCCCCGTGCAAACAAAAAAGAAATCTTGATAGATTATTGGAATATAACAAAAATAAAAAAATAGAATTTATAAACAATTGGTTATTAAACAGCTATACTAAACAAACGGAAAACTACCTCTCAATAAAATTTGGCTATATCAATTTTGAAGAAAGCAACCAAATTATTATCCACTGCATAAATCCGGAACTCATAACATTCCCTAGGGGATTGGCCCAATTGGTAACCCTTACACATGATCAATTTAATTTGGATGAAATGAAAAAAAAAATAGAGGTCTGTGAAGACCAAAATCTTCAAGTATATTTGTCAATAAATAGGTATGGATGCGGATTCATGCATATTAAATCATCAAGGGAGAACTTCGTAAGTGACTTGGATTTGACGCTTGAGCTGCTGTCGGCTGTGCAGGGAGACACTAGAAAGAAAATTACGATCCCGGCGATTGGAATGGGATTATGGAAAGCGGATCCATACATGGTTCTAAAGAAAATAAAGGAATGGGAAAATAAAATCAACAATATTGGTTTCGAAATGATAGTCAACAACCAGATACTCTTTAGAACCATATCAACAGCACTAGAAGACTTAAACAAGGAGAAGCAAAACGAAGAGAAAGAAAAGAACACAGAAGAAAATATAACTATTGATCTGACAAACCGAATAAGGGACGAAGAAAGAAAGGATGCAGAAACCGAAGAGATAGAAAAGGGGAAAACAGAAGGAAGTAATACTTACAAGAAGAAGAGGAAATCTTGGATTCCAAGATTATATAGGAAAAAAGGAGTGAAAAGTACCACATCGGTGGAGGATATGGAACTGGAAACGGACTTGGAGACAAGGGAAGACACGAGAGAAGAGAGACCAGTGGGTGAAAGGATAGAAAAAGAAGACACAGACAAACCAAACTTTAATCCGAATAAATTTTATGAGGAATTAAACCTAAATTACAACCTATCAAAACTGGAAGAACCGCAGATGCTGACGGCGGCCCTTAGAGTGGAGGTGAGGAATATCCACTCGCAGGGGAAAACTATAACTTTTCCGACAATAGAGGAGGTTGATAAAATCAACCTAAGAGCAAATGGCATAACTACTGACCCCACGGATCTGCTATCACTAATACACAAGGTATTCGTAAGAAGAGAGGAGCCCTTTCAAATGAATAATGTATACAGGCAGTTTGTTATAGCGTACGGAAGAATAGATTTTAACCCGGCTGAGAAATTTCCTGCCTGCTGTGTCCACACAAGAC
>JAGDQP010069452.1:0-10884 GCA_022664845.1 Lepisma saccharinum
CGTATCAAAAATATCCGATTGTTTGAATTTATTTTAAGGCCGTTAGGCTACTAAGGTTCAGGATGTATGGATTATAATGGGATAAATTGGTGGAATGAAGAAAGTGGGAAGAAACGGGAGCACCCCGAGAAAACCCATGCGCACGGTGCTTGTCCACCACAAAGCCCACATGTCAAGAGCATTGATCAATCGGATAACTCCTAGTACTAGAGGTGAGCACTCTACCAACTGAGTCACTGTGGCTCAAAATCTCCTAATGTATAAAGTTCTGACACCATCGTATTCGAGATTAGACGCTAGGATTTCATCCAATAATTGGTCTGGTTGTAAGGATTTTGAAAAGATTAGTCAACAATCACACGGCGAGC
Organism: Lepisma saccharinum; assembly: GCA_022664845.1. NCBI lineage: Eukaryota > Metazoa > Arthropoda > Insecta > Zygentoma > Lepismatidae > Lepisma > Lepisma saccharinum. The sequence continues at coordinate 369 of JAGDQP010069452.1, forward strand.
AAGAAGGAGTTCCCCTTACAGTGTGTATAATTTTGCCAGAGATTCCGCCAGAATTTTCAGTATGGGAGGTGTGAAGTCAAAATTTGGAAGGTGCATTTGGAGTTTGGCGTGATTTCTATGGATTTTTGACCATATTTTTTTTTTAGTTTGGGGTGTCCTCTCGAGGATTTGGGGGTGTCTGGCCAAATCACTATTGGAAATATACCATTATTAGATAACTTTGCTAAACTATTTTGTTTGGGCCAATTAAGTAACTTTTGACTTCAGCCTATCACAATTTGGCTTATTTTCACCTTCGTTAAAATCCACAAACATCCATGCCCCAGGCGAGATTCGAACTCGTGAACCTCGAGTCGCTTGCCTCAGACCGCGCGGCTACCTAGTTGGCATATATCATATTAGTAAAAAAGTATAATTGGAAGAAAGTATTTGAAATAGGGATGCTGTATGCGTATTATAAATAATTTAATTAAAACAGGCTGAAAAGGCTATAAACTTAACTTTATTGTAAAAAAGACACAGAGTTACAGTTTCAATGTTCTAACAACTTTCTCAGACGAAACACTAATCATCACTCATGTTTCGTCCTGTTTTAATTAAATTAAGTATGGATACAAGGAATTAATGTAATTATATCCACGTATTAAGGAATGTATAAATATGAATATAGTCTCCTAATTTAAAATGTATGTTAAACAAAATCCTTCTCTTCGCATTTCACACTTCCTAAGCTCACGTTGCCACTTTGAAATATTCAGGCAAAGTCTCTTATCAGGTTCTTGCACGGAAGAAAGATATAATTCATTTGCGGACAAGGTGTGAGATCCATCGTTTGGAGGCTTTCTATGCTAACTAGAGATATGAAAAATTGTGAGGTAATAGGCGGGTACTATACACGGTACTACATGGCAAAAACTCCATTTCACAATACATATAACTTATCAGGTTCTTGCATGCACCCACAAAAGGACTTTGCTTTTCGAATACCTAAAAAGTTGGTAGGGCAACCAGAATTATGCTTTATACAGCTGCTAATTATGCTTTTCAGCTTCCTACATTATGCTTTATTATGCTTTTTGTGAAATTATCATTACATCAAGTCCATTTTGCTGATATATTCGCCTTCCACTCCTACCTTGTTGCAACAGGAAACTTGCCTCCCTATCTTTCGTTGTGTTTGTTTTCTGCACCACTAGGTGGAAGACTAAGTTAACGTAAGTGGAAAAAGTAGGGAAAGAGAATAACATGTGGAAAGTTTTTCATTTTTCGTATTCTATCTTTTTATATACTAACATTTTTTTTTAATTTCAAAATTATTATACATGTTGAGGATCTAACAGTGTGTTAAAATAATCGTTCAACCTGATAATTCCGCTCTAAATTTACAAATATCTAGGGCTTTGTTATTATATTTTTTTTTCTTTAAACTCTTAAGAGTTTTTTTAGAATACTTGAAATTTCTTTATACAGAATTCTGCTTTATTATGCTTTCAAAAAATATTATATTTGTGTACATATAACCATCTCAATCAAAGATAAGGTAGCAATCATAAATGTGAAATTTGATTATGCTGCTTATGCTTTATGGTTGCTCTAGTAATGTATTGACATAACAATGTGTAATGTTTTGTTGTTGTATGGTATTATTACGGAATATAATGAATGGACCAGTCGGTGAGAATTGTATTTTTTTTCTTGTCTTAGCCTTCTCAGTGCGAGGTTGATAATATTACCTAGTAAATTTTAAAATATATCAATGATACGTGATTGGCTTTTAGGTAAAAAGATGAAATTTGATTGGATAAAATCACTTTTATCTCAACTCAATAAAGTAAATTTACACAAAGTCCCTGGGATGGATTTCTGACCGGCTTAGGCAACTTTCGTCCTGAAAATAATTTTATTTGTGAGAGGCGTACACAGTCTTCATCAATCTTTATTAATGTGCTTCTGTTCAACACGTAAGTGCGACTTCTACTGCTTGAGGATTCATTTCAATCAGAGATTACTTACTAAGCCAACCATATATTTAAGTACACACTACAACAATCATTTCCGCTATTACGGATAACATTAGTGTCCTTATAATTTGTATTGTTGTTAAAATTCAATTGCGAAATGAGTATCAAGCATAGGCACCATCTAACAACAAAAAATATAGATTTTGACTTTCTTCTTTCATTCAAATATGCCATCGTTTTTCACACTAAACACACTAAAATACAAGGTCTGTCCGGAAAGTAATGTCACCAGGTTTACAAGTATGAAAGAAATAAACATTCCGAAGACGATGGTCACAATCCAATCTCGTGGTCCAAAAACAATGTTATAAATATTTAAAAAGTCTTATGTTTTTAATGTGCAACGTTGTGAACAAATGGGTTTTACAATTTTGAATATAATTTATGTGTGGCTTTTTTAGATATCTATGACTGAGGGACAAAAAAGGACGCGGGAAGAAGTCGGCCAGTGCCTAAGTTAAAGGTACGATCCCGACTTCTATAAGTTGAAGTGTATTGCTGGTAGTCTACGGAAAAAGTTCTAAAACCTTTGGAGAAATGGCGATCGAACCCCAGTCGTTATTCGTGAGCATCTGTCAACAAGTGTTTCACTTTGCTAAATTAATTCCAGTAATTCTACTAATGTGGAACTTATGTAGTATTTAATTTTTTCGTTAGATGGCATCTCAATAATGTTCAATTTTTTAAGCCTTTGTAACATTTCCTTTTATAATTTGATTACATATTATTCTTGGTGTGAAATAGAATTATTATATTCGTAAACAAAATATGGTATTTTTTGTACCATTTGTCTCCATTTTCTACGTTCAAAGATGTTATAAACTTTAGTTGTGCCAATTATTTTAGCGAGTTATGATCATTTGTATTATTCAGATATTTTAAATGATAATAATCGTTAGTAGTTTTGTTTTTACTGTGTACCATTAATTAGCAATTCTAACGAGAATTAGTTTCAACCGAAACAAACTCACTAAAATATGCACCATTCTCTTTTTTTAAAATCTTCTCTTGGTTGGTATTTGAATTTGAATCTATTTATGTCCTTTAAGCATCTTAGGCTCAGACCGAGATAGTGACGAAGAGGATATTGGAAGGTAGATATCCAGGACCTATTTAGTAGATGACATCCCAACATTTGTCTGGTTTTACAGAACAAAAAAGCCCTGATAAACCTGTCAGGATGAGCGGCCCCCTTGGGTCGTTCCCAGGACGTTCAGATTGATAAAATAACGCTCTAGTAACTGAGCAATGGCCGTTTGGTTCTTCATTGCTGTAAAATGAATATAGTTATCTGTAGCTTCGTAGCATCGTCACGAATGACGTAATTCCTCAATAAGTAATGACGTAAGCATTGTCATTTTATTTAATGAGAACTAAAGCTTCCAGGAGATTCATATATTTGTGTCAATCACGTATCCCTAATTTCATAACAAAGAAATATTTATATCCTTTGCGAAATCCCTTTTAATGTAGACATTCATTAATTATATTTTATATATAAACATTGGCCTAATACATTCTATTGGTATAAATTTGTATAGTCATTAAATAAGCCGATATGGCTTACGTCATTGTTTGTTGAGTTATTACGTCACATGTAACAATGCCGCTCTAACATTCAGTGAAAGTTTAAAAAGGACACGATTAATTTCAAGATAATTCCCTTAATCGTACTTGCGAGATAGCAAAAACAATTCGTTGCAACAAGGAATTTATTTATATAGGCCTACATATGATAATTTCCCTTCGCCTTGCTGCAAATGAAATGATGCAAACATTCCATGCTTCTTCGCCGAAGGCTTTCAGTTTCCAGCATCATCATCATCAATAATACGAATGCTAAGCAGAGACCTCTAATTGGCAGAACATAAAATATTCCATATTAATCTGCATTCAGTGCTGCTTCGAAAATGTCATGAACCGCTGTACCTAGCAGCGACAGTGGTTGGAAACATGTCCTCAGGGAAAGGAAGTAAAAGCAGAGAGAGGTACATATACAGTTAGGAAGGGTGTATTGATTTGATTATTATTACGTTATTGATTGGTAAGTATTTTAATCAAGTCGCCATTTCATAACAGGAAAGTGCTTTTTCCGGGCTTCTGAAAATCGTTAATTTATATCTGTCAGAGACAGAAATAGTGTGTGGGGGGAGGGGGGGGGGGGCAAGCGCAAAAACAAATCATACTTATATAACAAACACACACGTATTGGGGACCAACTACCCAGTACTTATTACTTGTATATTACGTTTTCCCTTCTTGCGCTGTTTGAAGAAGAACAGAGTATTCCCAGACTTTTCAATCAACCACGCACACTAAGCTCACATCTCATTATCTCTCTCTCAAAAATAAAGTTATGGCAAAACTAACTTCACCAATGTATTTCTGGTAAAAGTCTAGCCCAAATTGATATGTTACATGACCCCCTTCCTATTTAACAAATTTGAGCAAGATTCAAAATGGCTGACTTCAAGATGGCAGCCATGACAAACATACCCTTTAAAAGATTGTGCATTGACCCAGTATCAATTCATGTGTATTTATTTTCCATTATTTTAAGCATTTTACAAATAAACCTGTGTTTTCCGACTTAGGTCACGGTATAAGTACCATGGGCGGATTTATTAGGGGGCATTGTCCCCAGTCATTTCAGGATTTAGGATAGAGACTCTGGAGGGGGAATTACTTTAAGGGTGGAAATTATTCGAGGGGTTCTCATAGTCATTCTGAAATGATTGGGGAGCAGTACCCCCATGCCCCAATCAATATACCCATGATAAGTACTTAAACTTTTGGCCACCGCGCCCATATTTATGGACGAAAGCACTTTTAATCAAGTTTTCTGGAGGTTTGCTAATGTATTTTCTCTAGCAAGTTTGGTCGAAAAAGCAGTCATCTTTCGACCATATACATACACTCACGTCACACCAACAGTCATCTACCACACCACTGTGGTTCTCTGGGCTACCTCCGATTGCTGTTTCTAGATGAAATACCCGGCGCCTTTGATGTATCACGTCGTGCTAATCAGTTGTTTGTCTTTCCATGCTCAATACATTTTGCAACATTTGCATCAGTCCGATGTCTCCTGCTTGGTTTTGCATTTTAAATGGCGATTAGTGTATATACAATACGTTCAAATGATGCAAAATGGTTATTGAAATGTAGAGAATTGAATACTGACATTCAGTAAGATATAAAAAATGCAGCGGACAGTTACATAACTTTAGATGGGTAGTCACAAAGTCAACATAGTCCTAGCTACAAAACTCAGCAAGCCAAATGCCGACCCCGACAGCGGCTCGACCAACTAATAGGCGGGAAATAGTAGGAGGAAGGTCGGCGCGACACATAAATGGCGTATGGTTGTCGGGCCATTTTTCTGGCCGCCTTTGGAATAGAGGTGTAACCTCACACAAAATCCGTCTGACAACGTCCGTTTCTTGTCGATTGTTTTTTCAAATTTCGACGTCTGCCCGCCTTCGCCCACCAAATGGTGGGTAAGCCAGTTAAACATTATTTCCTTTTCAGAAGTGTACATTGTGGTTTGTAGTTTTCAACACTAGATGGGGAACATGAAGGGTTTATTCAGACTAGCATTTATTGATTTTAATGCAGTTAAGTGTCTATTTAGGACGAGCAGTGTACTATGTAACAAGGACTCCAAATTTGAGCCTAGATCCTGATGGAACTGAAAACTACATTCTAACGGAACCAGTTATGACGGAACCGGGTACGCGGTTCCGAGATGCTGATTCGGGTACTCAATTCCAATATAAACTGGATCCATATGCCTATTCCTACTTTAAGTCATGCTCTAGTATTTTATTTTTTTCCAGACTGATGTATAAAATGCTCCAAGTAGAAAACATAATGGCTTGAGTCAGAGATACCTAAAGGTCATAAATTGAGGCTTATGCGAGAACAAACGTCTAAGCGACATTTTAAAATTAAAAAATCACGAATACATTTTTATATATAACAGGAAAAATATGAGGCATAAAAATATTCATACTTTGCAAAAAAGCGGACTTTAGTCTAACATGAGTTGGTGCAAAGTATGATTATTTTATGCCTCATATTTTTCCTGTTATAAATAAAAATGTATTCGTGATTTTTTTTATTTGAAAATGTCACTTGGACGTTTTTTTTCCGCATACGCCTCAATTCTAGAATTCAATTCAATTCAAAAGTACAATTCAATTCAGTACAATTTAATTCTAATTGATTTTCTTTCTAACTCGGAGAATGTTTGAACGAACTAGAAAAAACATACCCACATGGTTTAGAATATTTAAATTTATTTATCGTCTTCAGGCGTCTTAGGCCTAGGTCGGATACGGTGGGGGAGAGGATATTGGGTGGTAATCGACCACGGACTAGTCAGTAGGTACCATCTCAGTATGTGCCTGGTATGAGTGAGAGAAAAACCTGAGTCAGGAAAGGCTTCAGCTGGAATAGTTATCAGGGCCTTCCGATTGTAAGCCAACTGAACTAAGGTCAGTCTATTATACGCTTTAGGAAATCGAACTATAGTACCTTGTCATTAGAAGTCAGCGAACGTACGTATTTACCTAACACAGACTCCTCTCTCATGAAGAGCGCAAAATCTGTTTAATAAGATATCAACTATACAAAACTTTGTAAAATCAATATATCAATGATATACGTACAGTATTAGTCTCACGTAATAAATGTTGTTGGTTCATTCAACCCGATAAATTGATGCTAATGACGAAATTAGTACCTGAAACTCTACGATGCTGTGAACATGCGGAATCATTCTATCATTGTAGTTCATATATAACACATTTCTTAGCCTGGTTTGTCCCTGTTGCTAGCACAATTTCCAAAGACTACATTCACTGGTGAGGGGAGTAGGGATTTCATTCCACAGAAGCTGACTGTAATTAAGCGATTAAATATGAATGCAGCCCAGTGAGACGGGGCTTCACAGCACATCAAAAGCATAACAGAGCAGAGTCTATATTATCTTGTAATTTGGGACTACTCTATGCAGACGAGGGAAAGATGAAACACAATTAAATATTAATTTTAGGTTATTTCCAACTCATATTAGTGTATTTTGGAATTAATTAATTACAATTAATGTATAAATAGTGCTTTTTTGTTTAGACAAATGTCGTTCTTCTTTCATTAAAGTCAGATGTAATGCTCAAATTTACAAGTTTGGAAATTTTGAAGCTGATATTCGCTTATATCTTCAGGGTCTCAACCGTTTTTTGGTTTCCTGACCTATCTGAGACCCTGATAACTCACTGTGGCATATCTGAGACCCTGATCAATCATTGTGGCATAGCTAAGACCCTGGTCAATCATTTTAACACACCTGAGACCCTGATCAAGCATTGTGGCACACCTGACACCCTGGTTAATCTTTGTAACACAACTGAGACCCTGATTATTCATTGCGGCACACCTGAGGCCATGATCGATCATTGAGGAATACCTGAGACCCTGATCAATCATTCTGTCACACCAAATACTCTGGTGAATCATTGTGGCACAACTGAGGCCCTGATCAATCATTGTGGCACAACTGAGACCCTGATTGTTCATTGCGGCACACCTGAGACCATGATCAATAATTGAGAAACACCTGAGAACCTGATTAAACATTGTGGCACACCTGAGTCCCTGATCGATCATTACGGCAAACCTGATACCCTGATCAATCATTGGGGCACATCAGATAGAGTAACCTTGGAAGTAATGGTTTTCAAGAATTCGCCGCTAGGTGATGCTACTGATTATCAAAAACCGCTTACATTTTTCATTCTCCAAAGAGCTGACCACGTCATGAGAATTCTCAGACGTGTGTAGACGTCACATCAGTAGATATCCACTAATTTCTTTCCATTCGCGGGCAGTCCTTACGTTTTACCAGTATGCTGCTGCACACTAGTTGAGAACCACTGATCTATTGTTGTGTCTTAATTAACAACTTGTCATCTATTTAAATGAAGATTCACTGAAATGTGCTGGCAACATTGATATTAAAGGACAAAAAGTCGCCCGGAACGTAATCTGATTTTGGGAGACTACATTTACAGGAACTATTTCAAGTGCAAGGTATCATTGACAAGAAACAGAACACTACTAGGTAATAAAACTCGAATTTTAATATCAAAGCATCCCACATATAGAATCATATATATATACTGTATGACTGATAGAGGTTTTATTTTCTTATAAAAATTTTACATCAAGTACGTGTTTATCAATTGATTTGATGCCTAATATATTTCTCATTGTATACATGTTAAATATAATCAAATATGCTGCATCTTCTTTTAATTTTGAGTTTATTTATGATTTCGTGATACATCTAAAAATGAAACGAGGCGGTCACAGCTGAAAATGTTCGCTAAAGTTCGTAGTGCCATCTTTTAGCCTCCTACACAACTACGGGTACATACTATGTAAGAACAAAAAACGTTGTAAAACTGTTGGATTAAACGTGTGTGCGTCGCGTATAGTAAATAATAACATATTTTGACTTTTCTAACCTATTTCCGTGAAGTTCGTAAACTGTTAAAAAAATTAAAAAGCGAAAGACTACTTATAAGTACAAAGAAAAATTATGTAAAATTATGTTTAAAGAATTAAAGAAAATGTAAGTTAAATGAACGTGAATCTAAGGCACTGAGCCACCGTTCATGAGGTTGAGGGTTCAAATCCCGTCTGCGGCATGGATGTTCGTGGATTTTAAACACATTTCATTCATATTAACGTGATGAGCCGAAGTCTATAATAATTACTAAAATGGAACATGTATAATAAAGTTTATCAAATATTGTGTACACTTGTCTACATATCTTACATGAAATTGTCATATGAAATGCAAATAATACATACGCACTTAGCAGTGTTGCTAGCTTATCATGTTTTTTCAGAATGTGAGTTTTAAACATTTCTAGTTGATTTATGGTTTTTAGAAATACTACATCTACGCATTTTGTATTCAATAAATTCTGATAAGATCACTAATTTTGGCATGGACCTTCTTCAGCATATAGCACGAAAAGTGACAGACGGTTCTTTTTAGCCTCAGATTGTTAATAGAATAGGCGATCACGAAGACGAGTTGGGTTCTATCCGCAGTCCTGCCATTTTTTACGTGTTTCCTAGGCAACCAAACCGATTATTCATAACACTAAGTGTGGGGAAAAAAGGGTGTATAAAAACTGTACAAGGATAAGCGTGAAAAATGTGCGAAAGTGAATAAGTATACAACAAGCGATCCGGCGCGGATAAATTTCGGTTGTGAACTAAGATGTCTTTCAATTGTAAAATAAGTGTACACGTTTGTTACAGTGTAGCTATAGTTTTTCAGTGTCAACCAACCTAATCAAGAAACGAGTACTCTGTGATTGAATCAATTATGTAAGTTTTGTACGTTGCAAAAAAAAAAAATGGTTGTGTTAATTCCCCACTTTTTGGTACCCCGGGGTAACCACCACTTTTTTGTGTGTTAAATCCACAGAATAAATTGGGTTGATTTTGGTGGTTGAACATGATTCATTTGTTGAAAAATTTGATTTCACCACAAAATGGAGGGTATCATAAGTAGCAGTCTCACAAATCAGTGATGTTGAATCACAGAAATCAACACCGATCGATGTGTTGATTTAACAGAAAAACGTGGTGGTGATCCTGGGACACCGAAAACGTTACATTAACACAATATTTTTTTCAGTGTATTAACTTCATATTATCTAACTAGATTGTATGATCTGACTTCATATTGTATAATAAAAACCTCTATCAAAAAAAGGTTTGACTCATCAAATGATGATAATAAACAACTGCTGTTATCTAAGGTAATAATATCATAATATCACCAAATAACCTACACACTATCACCAAATAACCTTTCCCATTAGTGTTATATTCATTTTTTTAATTACGGTGTGTATATTGTATATTAGTAAACAAGCGGAAAACATTACCTAGAAGAATGGTTTTAATACACGTATAAATACAGTTTAACAAAAAGATTCGTTTTCTCCCTATAAAAAATCAATTTATGTTTAAAATATCACCAAATTACCTTACCTTACCCTACATAGCAACACCATAACAAGAATTTTCCGCATGTCATAGTCCAACGTATCTTTTTAAATCAATGTGAAAAACTGAATTAAAATGCAGAAGCTAATGTTTTTTGTTTTCTGTTAATGTCAATAATTCATTTCCTTTCCTTACAGTTTACAATATTTTTCCTCTGTAAATTTGTTGTATAAACTCACCACTCTCGATAGTTATGGCTTTGTCATGTCTAAAGAAAAAATAAACATGACACGCCCGAAATTATTACAGTATGAGAATTTTCTGTTGAACACACACAATCGGTACTCTTTCATTTCTTTCAGCGATCTTTCTTTCGCAAATCCTCTTCTTCTTCTTTAAAAAAAAAGAAGGGGGAAATGTTGACTGCAGAGCAGTTGAAGGAAAATTTGATTACGCAGAGC
>JAGDQP010069453.1:0-10884 GCA_022664845.1 Lepisma saccharinum
TACCGAAGTATAATACGAAAATCGTGTTGGTGATTTCAACGTCAAGGTAGGTAAAGAACAAAAATTTAGAACTACTATAGGCAAATATAAGCTTCACGAAATCAGTAACAACAATGGATACTGTTATAACTTTTGCGATTTCGAAAAACCTACTAGTAAAGAGCACGTACTCTGAACACAAAGACATACACAAATACACGTGGATATCCCCAGATCGCGAAACTCTCAATCAGATTGATCACGTATTAGTACATAGAGGAAGACACACCAACATAATGGACGTTAGGTGTTACAGAGAAGCGGAAGGTGACACCGACCATCAATCAGTGATCACAAAAGTGAAGGAAAAGTTACGCACTGGGAACAGAAAAAGTAAAGGATCAAAACAACTGAAATTACAAGTGAAACGATTAGATAATCCGAGCGTAAAAGCAGATTACCAACTGGAAATCTCAAATAGGTTCGAAACCCTAGCCGACTTGCGTAATAATAAAGATGACATTAATAATGAAATGGATGTAAGTAAGATGTGGGAGGCAATTTGTGATGCAGTGAAGGGCGCAGCGAAGGAACGTGTAGGTGAGAAGAAACAGCATGAAAACAAACCTTGGTTTGATGAAGAATGCCTTAAGCTTCGTGAGGAACGAAAACAAGCAAGGCAACGATGGGTAAGGAATAAAAGCGAAGCAAATACCAGTAACGCGAAACGCAACGCCACACGCGAGTTCAGAAACAGAAAGCGAGAATATCTTTCGCAGAAGATTCATGAGATATACGAGAGATTAATCAAATAACATACGAAATCTATATAAAGGGGTAAACTCGTTAAGAAAAGGTTACCAGCCGATGTCAGGAACGATATCTATATGCTATATGGAGAAAGGAGGAGCTTCCAAAGGAATGGAAAACCTCAATAATAGTTCCAGTTTATAAAAAAGGCGTTAAATCGGACTGTAATAATTACCGCGGAATCTCATTATTCCCAACATGTTACTAAGGATTGAGTAATATACTGCTATCTCGTCTAAGCGTATACGTAGATTAAATAATTGGATATGACCAATGTGGATTTAGAAGAAAAAGATCCACCTTGGAACAGATTTTCGCCTTGATACAGAGCTTAGAGAAAACATGGAAATACAATGGGACTGTTCACCAGCTATTCATTGATTTTAAGAAAGCATATAATTCTATCAAAAAGGAAAAATTGTACAGCAATCTGGTACGATTTTAAATTCCGAAAGAAACTTGTTCAACTAGTGACGATGTGTTCGAGCGATGATATAAGCAAAGTACGGATATGTATATAGTTTAGAGATTCGAAGCGGATTGAAACAAGGTGATGCCTTGTCACCGCTGCTGTTAATTTTGTGTTAGAATATGCGATTCTAAAAATAAAAGAGGACAAGAAGAGACTAACATTGAATGGCTTGAATAAACTGTTCGTGTACGCGGATGATGTAATAGCGGATGATATAAATGCACTACACAGTAATTACTGATGTCTTCGTAGAAGGTTGCGATGGAACAGGTGTACAGGTAAACATAGAGAAAACAAAATACATGAGAACAAGCCGAAACAGAAGGAATGAAGGAAATAGATACAAAACAGTTAAAAATGAGAACATAGAGAAAGTAAACAAGTTTAAATACACGGGAGCATATGTAAAAACAAAATCGAAGTCACGGAAGAAATAAAGGTGGCTTAGTATCGGACAATGCATGTTTCTATTCAGTCCAGAAACTCTAACTTCGCGAAAGTTAATATAAAGTAAGTTCAAATTGAAAATATACAGAACGGTTATTCTGCCGGTAATACTTTACGGTTGCGAAAGTTGGAGTACAACCCTCTAGCAGATGAACATAAATTACGAGTGTTTGAAAATAGTCTTGAGAAAGATATACGGTTCTAAGCGGAATGAGATGACTGGAGAATTTAGGAGACTTAAGTGAAGAACTCCACGGACTGTACGACTCACCTGATATTGTAAGAATAATGAAATCGCGACGTGGTTGGAAAGCCGGAGAGTAAGAGACGGTTGGGAAGATCGAGACGTCGGTGAGAGGACAATATTAGAAGGTGTTTGTGATTAAAATTAGCTTGATATTGCCCAGGAGAACGTTACTGCGACGATGAACTTGCGAGTCCCGTAAACCATAAAGTAAGTAACTAACTAACTATCAATGTAATATCTGTATTCTACAAAGATGAGACAATTTAACAACCGTTACTTACAAGGAAGCCAATTTTTCTCTAATAAAGTTGATTAAAAGAGAGAAAATGGTCTAATTTTTCGCCACTTATTATCGTTCTACAGCCTGCGTAGGTTCAGCTCATGTAAGTAATGGTATGAACGTTGTTAAACTCATGTAATGTACCGTTACAGTCATTAGAGACCATATGACCACTTCGTCGCCATTAAGATAAAGTGAACAATAAATCTTGACCACGTTATATTCTTGGCTCGTGGACTTTACTTGAGTTCAATGTGGTAAACACACATCACAAAGTATAAATTTAATATCTACAGCCATGAAAAAAAGTTTCAGGCACGTTTTGTAACTTTTCTGGAAGGGGAGCAAAAAGTGAAAATAAGATCTAGAAGTAAAAACTGTTCTCTAATGACAGGAAAAAAGTAAAAGTGACATATTTGGAGCTTTTGATCTAAAGATAGCCTTTTTCAAAGGACATATTTTTAGGGTCATTTTCACATATTCAATTTTAAGAAGTGCCCTTATGTTCCACAGTGCTACTGACGGTTGACTATAAAGAAATAAAGTGCTCGCCAGGTTCCCTTTTACTTGTGAAACATTGGATACAATGATTTATTTCAGGGAACTGTTTTTATCTTCTATGATCCTTGGATGCGAGGATTGAGAAGTAGCAAACTGTTTTGTATTTCATACACTCGTGCCCCAATGACTAGTTCGGAAAGCCTAGGCGGTACTACGAACGTTTACTGGAAGCGATCTCTCGGGAATCGAATTTTCTTAATCTACTGATAAAAACAGTTAATGATATAACACTTTTTATTCATTCAGGAACGTAACATACAGCTATGCAGGGAGTCTTGGAGCACATTGTCCAGATAATCAAGAACCGTTTTTGATGAGAACCTAATTGTTGATTTCTTCAACAAAAAGATATATGTAAATACTTCCATAATATTAGCGTGCACTTTTAAAAAATACTTAAAATCAAGAAAAAATGAATTCATAAAAAGTTCCTTTTGGCAATTAGAAAAGCAGAAATTATTTAAGTTAATAACAATTAAAAATAGAAAACAAAAAATATTATTCCATCAAACAGAAAGCTAGAGACTCCCTGCACTGATCTTCCTGGTGAGTATCTTTTAACGTTGTTCACGTAAATTACCAAATGCTGTCAAGGTGTTACCGGCAACGCGTTAAGTAGCTATTTTTCGACTCATACTTGACTCTTGCTTAGAACTCGCCTTTTCGGTTTTCACACTATTGGTCGTGCTGATAAAGTAGTGTGTTTACGAAAGAACTCTAAAGTTTAAAAAGAAAGAGCGAAACAAATATAAATGTATGGGCAGCATTAAGAAACGTACTTTTTTTATTTCACCGTGGCCTGCAAGCGTCAAAATGAAATTCTATCTCTTTCGACGTCCGCGCCAGTATATCGGGGAGATGGTCGCTATGTTTCTGTAAAACATTGTACCCACTGTTGAATATTTTTATCTGGAACTTTCGCTGTATATATTTTGGTAAGGCGCCAAAAGATAAGACCAATAATCACAGGACATACCGTGTTAAAAGAAAAATATTGCGTGTACGTGGAAATGGGAAGTGAGGATTTCGTTTGGATGTCTGCAGAGCTACGAATTGGGGTTACCCATTATCGTCTGTAAAGTATATTCCAGAACTACTGAGGGTAAAAGTGCCGGAAACCAGATTATACGTTTAGTTAAAAAAAAGTGGGGGAGGGATCTTTCCAATAAAAAAGTCTTTGCGCTTTAGCATAACTGCCCCACCGTTGTTTCCACTTTTCATAGACGTTCTGGCACCCGTTCTGTGCAAACATCTGCATTTAGTATCTCTATATCCGTGGAGAATTGTTTTCCTGTGAGAGGTGATTTGAATCAGGGAAATAGAAGCACAGAGGAAGAGAACTGACTATGTCAGTATTTCGCCTTAACAGTATCGCTATTTTCTTTCTTTCAGAAAAGTAGTCACGTGCACCGTATGTAATCCGGCATTATTATGATTCGGAATACATTTTTTTTTTGTTGTTGTTGGAATTATATTAATCTGTAGCATCATGTAATACTTGACCAGCGGTTGTTTTGGGAGGTACACTGTGCTAGTAAACCACCCCTTTACTACGATCTTATTGTATATAGTTTTACGTTTCCTAATTCAGAATTACTAATTTTTTTGCGACATGGAAATAAAGTTGTTTGGATGACAGCAAAGTAACTTTGTACGAACGCATACAACACACTACAACAATATACGTGAACTTAAGGCTACTGTTTTCAAATAATTGAAAAAAAAAAAAGTCCTACCTGGACACGTTGATAAAAACTATAATCACAACATTTTCTGTGATTGAATCAAGCGAGATATTGTGATTGCTGTTTTTATCAATGTGTCCAGGGTAGGGTTGCAAACCAGCCGGAATTTCACCGGTAGGACCGGAAATTTTTCCACCTTTCTGATTAAAGCCGGTGGCCTCTTACCGGTCCTACACATGATCGATATTTTATTTCTGATAATCTCTAGAACGGCGACGAGACTCAGATCTGAAATCTTAGTGTCCACTTCGGACTCGCCAGTCGCTGTTTTCCCAGTCTTTTGTTTGTCCTTTCGTGGTATTACTTGTATTTGTCTTCTGAGTAGAGGACAGGTATAATTTCTTTGCATAGTTTATATTCATTCTTGGGTCTTTTTTTCTACGTACATGCTACGGCGCCAGTTAATTTGGTTGTTCCAACTTGGTATTGTGGTTTACTTGTTCAATATTAGTATTTGTCTTGCAAAATAGGTCTATTTGTTTGCGTCCATTCTTGATCTGTTAAGAGGCCTCAGTACCTGCGCCACTTGTATATATATATATGTGTGTGTGTGTATGAGAGAGAGACAGACAGACAGACAGAAAGAGATTTTGACATTGTTTATTATAGCTGAGAAATTAGAATACCCGTAATAGCGTAGGCGTATGATGTCATCAATTACGGGTATTCTAATTTCTCGGCTAAAATAAACAATGTCAAAATCTCAGATAGTTCAGTTGATACATATTCACAATTATTATTGGAGCCACTTTCTAGAACTTCTTTATTGCATGTCATTTGTCCAGTATCTTTAAAAATATGAAAACTCTCTCACGCATACGCAGCGTAGGTACTGAGGACACGCAGCGTAGGCCTCTTAACTGAGGGATAAACTGTCCTAGTTTGCACATTTTATAGTTTTTGGGGAAAGGGGTATTTTTATGTATTGTCCACTAGTTCTAGTTTTCGATTACGTTACAAGGACAACTTAACCTTGTACTCCTTTGTTGCAGGGCAGTTTACATTGCCCTGTGGTTTATGCAACCACTTCACGTCATAGCTAATTATTAATGGTACCGGTAATTTTATTTTCCATAGTTGGCAACCCAAGTCCAGGGAATTTACATTACGGACTTTAACGTTGCTATGCTTACAAAGAGTTCATCCATATGCATGCGTTGTTTGGTTGCTAGGTAGCGTTTCCACTGAAGCTGAACTATAAAATTACCCTCAGTAGTTCTGGGTCACCTTTTGCACTAAGCATCAATACAACTTCAAAGTATGCCCTTTCTTGTAGCTTATACATATTAATTGACTTAGCTGTTTCTTTTGTATATATTATAATAAGATGCGTTTAAAACCGCGATGTTTTTGTAAATACGTACTACTTTTTAGAATAGGATTTTCATCTGGAGAAAAGTAACGATTTTAGTTCTTTTTTTAACAGTAAATATACATAAGAACTACATCTTTGTGAACTACACCAAAGAACAATATCGCTATGGTTGTTTGAATTTTGAATTTTATTTAAGGCCTTTAGGCATCTAAGGCTCAGCCGGTCCAGGGGAGGAGAAAGTGGGAAGATATCGGCCAGGGCCTAAGTTGAAGGTACCATCCCGACATTTGCCTGGTGAGACTGGGGAAATCCCTTGGCAAAACCTCAGTCAGGATGGTCGACCGCTAGGATTGAATCCACGACCTCCCGAATGCTCTACCACTGAGCCACGGCCGCTCGGTACCACTATGGTTGTGAATTAAGAATGTAAATTGATTTACACCAGTTATCAAGCAAGCGATGAGCAACCTGACAAATGAGTTGCGAAGGTACTCACTACAAGAAATGATTGAACTCGTGTTACAATAAAAAATATACAACAATAATCTGCTTTCAACAACGAAACATTTGGTATTTGTTGTTGCAATACTACTATGTAGAAATTAACACAATACTAGCAGAAGAAAAATCAAGTAAAAATGTAACCAAAATCAGTAAACCAAAGAAAATTAATTGAAAAAAAAAAAAGACTAACGTAGTCTCAGTGTCCTAAAGAAAGAATGATAAGTTAGAACATAATAAGCTGGCATGAGGAAGTATTGCGTTCGCCAAACGTTGTCAAACAGCGATTGTATGAGCCCGTGAAAGTGAGACTGAGGAAAATCTCTCTCTTGTTGAGAAACTGCAGCGACAGACGAATGAACCTCAAAAACATCCAGTTGGGTTGTGGTTCTCCACACAGCAAGCAAATACCAAGAATAAGTTCCTCAAAATGTAATTATATGCTTTCTTAAAAGGATCTGACAACCAATGCAAACTTCACCAAGAATGGACAACAATCCTAGTCAACAGTAGAATCATATTCACGTCGGAAAAGACACACACTGAAGACATCATTCCCTTCAGTAAGAATCTCAACGCCAACTTCAAAGAAACGAAACGAAACGAAACGTGGTTCTCTGTTATCATTCTGTTTATTATTTACGGAAAGCTTCATGTGACCAAGGTTAGTGCAAACTGGGCGTCCCGACTTTTCTCATCGATTTAGAAGGATCATCGTGTGACATGTTGCCGCAAGTTTTTATAATGTTGCCAAGAGAATCTACCAAATCCACCAAGGAGATCATGGCAAGTAACTCCTGGGATTGCTGGAAAACACTCTTGACTGACTTCAAGGATAGAAATAGCACCATGAATAAAGAATATTACGATTCTTTCTTTCACAAACTACGTGACGTCGTCAAGGAAAGGAAACTACGAATATTGAGTCATAGTTTTCACCTTCATGGCTGGTTCAGTCCGTGGCGTTACTGTTGTGAAGGAGTAACTTACAGGAGAGAATACCGAACGAGTAGTACCTCTTTTCCAATCTAAAGAGAGATCTTCATGGTGAGAAATTTAATGACGATGATGAGGTGAAAGATCCCGTAACTTTTTGAATATTATGAAACTGATACTGAGTACATTTTGAAAAGAGTTATTAATTAATACTTTTGAAAAGTGTGTTGAAGCAAATTAAATGATGATTATGTTGAAAAATGACAGAATTTTGTTATTTCAGTCACCTCAAAACATCAGTCAGGCCGTAAACTTTTGGATCCTTCGATGCAATTTCACCAAATGTATTTTCTCTATCTTGACATTTTTTACGATTTTTCCTTAGCCAGACCAGACTAAGGCCAGAATGGTACATCCAATCTAAGCCCTAGCCCATCTCCTACTTCCCACCCCCTACTTTATCCCGTCTTGATCAAAGATACGTAAAATCCATTATGTCAAGATTTCAATTCATTTACGAAAAATACTGACTTCACAAACGTATTTCTCGTGAAATTATAGCCCAGAATGACATTTTACACGACCCCCTTCCCATTAAAAATAATCGAATTTAATATAGCGGACTTCAAGATGGCGTCCATGAAGAACATACCCTCCAACAGGTAGCGCATTCCACCCAGTACCCATTACTGTGTATTTACCTTCCATTTCTTTCAGCAATTTAAGAACATAAGAATATTTCCACACTTTTTATCACTTTCCACAGACAGAATTTACTTTTATATCATCTATATCTCCCTAACTAATTGTACTCGAGTCGCCAAAATTTGCATGCACACTTTTGACATTCTAATCATGACGGAAGAAAAAAATATAATCTATCCTGCCTCATCATTATGTTTGCTTGTAAGCAGTAAAACCGAAGTAAATGCAATGTATTGGGTTGGTGCGAATGAAATGTCCTCCCCAGGTGCGTCATGTACAAAGCCCCCTCCCCCCAAAAGTGGAAACTACATTACCTGGTTAATCAAAGTAGTCGCCGTCTGCATCCACACATTATTGCCATCGCTCAGCCAACGATTGGATTCCGTGGCGGAAGAAGTCTGCGATGCGGAGAAATCCTCAACTGTATGTTGCATCACCCGATCATCAGGGAAGGTCATCCTTGCCGAGAATTGGTTGAGATGTCAGAAGAGGTGGTAGTCGGTGAGAGAGAGATCGAGAGAATACGGCAGGTGAGGAAGTGTTTCATACTGCAACACTGTTCTTTGCGCGATGTTTGGGCGGGCATTGTGATGCAATACGAGGACAATATGTCTGTTGACCATTGCTTTATGCTTGCGGACAAGTTTGAGGTGCATTTCATGGAGTTCAGCACTGTAACGATCTGCAGTGATGATTCACTGCGCCTGAAAAAGAATGATGAATTATTCCGACCATAGACCACCATACCAGCAACAACACCTTCCATGGTTGGAGAGGTGGTTTAGTTCACGGGTCTGGACGTTGACCACGATCCACCCATTGTCCTGACCGTTTACGATTGTCGTAGTAGATCCATTTCTTATCTGAAGTGACAGTCCGATGCAGGAAACCTTCCCGCTTATTCCTTACACTCAGAGAACTGTACACTTCCAGACGGCGATTCTTCTGGATCGGTATCGACTCGTCTGTCACTCATGAGTCCAACTTGTTCACCTTATCGATCGCACGGAACAGCCGACTGACATTGGTGTGGTAGATGCATAACTCGACTGCAATGGCACGAACACTTTTCCGAAGGGTCGGTTCCATAATGTTCCTGATATGCTCATCCGAACATGATGCTGGTCGGTGCCTACGGTGCTCATTTAGCAGTGTTGTGTCACCCGGACGAAATTAGACAAACCAATGGCGAATAGTGCGTTCATTCACCATTACTGTCCAAATGTACTGTTAATGTTTCGTGAGACTTGCTGTGCAAGATACCCTAGTTTGAATTCATAAAGAAAAATGACTTGCAGTTGCTTGTTTTCCATGGTCACGACTCTGTTCAACAGCACACCGCCTCCTGACTGTCTGGGTACCCCAGCCTGTTTGCTGGATATATACAGAGTTTGTAACGTTAGACGCATGGCTTCTGTCGATCCTTGTGTTGTGTTGCTGAGGTGCCTTTTCCACCATGCGTCAAAGCGGTCATTTCATTCACACCAACCCAATACTAAAGTCACGTGGAACGTAACGTCACACGCGGGTTTTAGAAACAAGAAGCGCAAATAACTGACTCACAAATTCAGGAGATAGAGAAAATGGTAAGGCAAATAACATGAGAAATCTATACAACAAATGGGGTAAACTCGTTACAAGAAGTTTGCCAGCCGAGCCTAGGGATGATTAACATGAAGATCTTCAAGCAGATCCGACCAATGAGTAACATTCTCGATGTGTGAAAAAGTTATTTTGACAAATTTCTCAATGTACACTATGGTGAACAAACAGAAGAATTCAAATTTCAAATCACCACGAATTGATAACCTATCAACCGAAATAATTTAAGCAGGAAAACTTGATTTGTATGTGAGCCAGTCTAGTAACTGTGGACTTCGGTCCGTCACGATTCACCTTTAGCTGTTAAAATCAACACCCATGCCCCTGCCGGGACTCGAACCCGGGACTTCCGAGCCGATGGCCTACCGCCGCAGACCGCTCGGCTACCCGGCCGGCAATTTAAGCAGGAGGCACGGCACTAGTTAAGGTACTACATAATTTGATAAATGTTATATGGAGAAAGGAGGAGATTCCAATGGAATGAAAAACTTCAGTAATAGTTCCAGTTTATAAAAAGGCTATAAATCTAACTAATAATTAACGCAGAATCTCGTTACTCCCAACATGTTACAAAGTGTTGAGTAATATACTGCTAACACGCCTTAGTGTATACGTGGATGAAATGATAGCATGGATTTAGGAAAAAAATGTGTAGATCCACGTTGGACCAGATTTTCGCTTTCAAACAAATATTAGATAAGAAATGGGAATACAATGGTTCATCAGTTGTGCGTAGTTTTTTAGAAATCATTAATGATTCTGTCAGAAGGGAAAAAAATATATTGGTACGATTTGGAATTCCAGAAAAGCTTGTTCAGCTAGTAAAGATGTGTCTCAGTGACCCACATAAACAGAATACGTGTAGTTAATAATATGTCAGTTAGTTTAGATCACAGCGATTATTTTTTTTAAAAAAAGTGATGCTTTGTCTCCATTGCTTTCTAACTTCGCGAAGAACAACAACGAGAAAGGACTAACATTGAATGGTTTGAACCAGCTGTTTGTATACGCGGATGATGTAGATTTAATAGGGGACGATATAGGTACACTACAAAGTAATACCGATGTCTTAGTAGAAGCTTTCGACGAGAGATGTAGGTCTACAGGTGAACGCACAGAAAATAAAATATATGACAACAAACCTAACACAGATAATGAAGGAAATAGAGACATAATTATGAAGGTGATCATTGAAAAAGTAAACAACTTTAGGTATTTGGAAGCATATATAACAAGAAAAAACGGGGTCACGAAAGAAATAAAAGGTCGCTCAGCATCGGACAA
>JAGDQP010069454.1:0-10884 GCA_022664845.1 Lepisma saccharinum
GTACTCTGCCTGAAGGGATTTGGAGACAGAATTCTTACCGAAAAGTGTGATGTTGAGCGGATAAGGAACAAAGAAGACGAAGAGCGTTTGCATATAATTCGAACAGCTGCTTCTTTCATCAGAAATGACATTCGTTCCAAAGCATTCGACTTGGACAAGTATCCTCCTGCTGATAATTTTTTAAAGAACTCATGCGAGGACATTCCACAATCACTAAGTATATTTCTGAAGGAGTTGTTTGCGCCGGAGTATCGTGCCCATTATCAGGATACTGAAACCAAGAGCGTCGTTATCAGTCATGCCATCAGGAGTATAGTGAGACCACGGTCTTTTATTTCTACTTCTTGGTGTTCATTTGTACAAACAGTTTGGATCCCGGCACTTAATTGATATGTTACATCATATGGGGCTATATGTGACGTACTTGGAAGTGCTAACGTATGAAGAGTCTGCAACATCACATGGACCAACTCCTCCTAAGTCTTCTGCGTTTCAACAGTTTGTATTTGATAACGCTGACCATAACGTTTGTACGGTCGATGGAGTTTTAACTTTTCATGCAATGGGTGGCATTATGTGTTACTCCTAAAGAAAGCATCCAGGCCTGTGAGCCAATATCTCGGTTCAAAGAACGTGCACTGTCAAAGAATAATGGAAGATACCACGTTTAACGTAGACACGCAAAGGTGATGATGGCCTTTAGGATGTAATCATTGAAGATATAAGACACCTTCGTGTTCTGAATACCCAAACTCAAACCCACCTTCTATAAGATGTAACATGGATGACACTCAAGTGGTTGAAGACACCAACTTGCCCGAACTGGAGTGGATTCATGCAACTGATGACAAACAATAACACTAACTACCAAATAACTCAAGTAGTGGTTCTATCTTTCATTAATCTTCAGCCAACAAACATGGATGTTATATACTCGGCGCTTATGTTTTCCAGCAAAGAATGTGAAAGAAACAAACAAAAGACGTACTTAGTCACGTTAGATCAACCTTTGTATGCTAAGGCATATGACATTGTAGCAGCATGTAGAAATTCTGGTAAATTGCCCTCAGTAGTTGTTAGACTTAGAGGTTTCCACACATTAATGTCATTTATGGGAGCAGTTGCTTATATAATGAAAGGTAGTGGCATTGAAGAACTTTGGTCTTGGGTGTATGCTAGTAGTTCCATTCCACAGGTGATGTCCGGTCATTCTCATGCTTTGCGAGCTCATTGTTTTAACACAGTTAGCAATTGCAAAATGTATATTTAATGAATTAGACGCCACTGAGGAGTTTGTGCGTCAATTGCGAGATGTGTGTATTCCTCTAATGACTGAAGATGTCGATACTGATGTAGTTGTTCAACCTCAAATCTAATAAAAATTGCAAATGACATTAAGTTATTCATGGACGCCGCTGCAAAAAAGCAACACTTCTAAGTTATTTGCCCTGTACTTTCAGCTTCTAGAAATTATGCGTCTTTTCATTCGTGCCGAAAGAACTGGAGACTAGAATCTTCATCTTCACTGCATACGAGAAATGTTACCTTACTTCCATGCAACATTAGTTCTGGACATCTTTTATATGCCAAATACGCACATCCTGCGCACATCTGTACTTAGAAGAAATGTTGCGGTTAGAAGATGAAATGGATCGTCATCAGTTCCAGCTATTTACACGAGACGGTTACTTCACTATTCGCAGGAAAGATATAATTTGGAGAATAGGTTTTAATTAGAGCAATGGAGAGCAGCGGTGGACTGACCCATGGAACATACCTTGACGTGTACAAGTCGTATGTATCCTATGTACTCACAAACTTTGGAACGAAAACAACAGTTGATTTTGATGGGTATTGTACTGAAAACTGTACTAAAGCCGCTGAGCGGGAACGACGTAAGTCAAAGGTTCACTCAGCTTTCGTGTTATTCAAACCATATTATCAACCACGAAAGATAAATTATTGGGTAATTCCAAAAATAAGGATTGTTTCATCTGTGAGTTGATGGCTCATTTAACATAAGGTGGAATTCAAAACCAGCAAGCAAGAAGTGATGCTGACGCACTTATCGCTAAAACTGCAGTAGCCAAGCCTTTAAATCCTTGTGGGCACGTCGTAGTAATTGGCGGGGATGTTGACATTTTAATCCTTTTGCTTGCGCAGGGTAATCAGCACGACATCACATTTCGAAAGTCAGGACGTGGAAAAGAAGCGACTAAAGAATTCAGTACTAATAAGTTGCAAGATACATGGGTAAATGTGCTAACTGCTTTGCTCAGTTACCATGCTTTAACTGGATGCGACAAAGCATGTGGTTTGTATCGACAGGGAAAGAAAAAGGCATTGCGACTACTTCAAAAACGGGAAGACTTATGCCGATCACTTGATGTTTTCAGCCATGATAATGCTTCTGTACAATCTCTGATTGAAGCTAGCACATCATTTCTATTAGCACTCTACGATTGTCCAGCAACCGTAACCTCATTGGATGAATTCCGGTATCATTCCTACAACCGTGCAGTAAGTCGCTGACCCATTCAGAACGAAATACAATTAGCAGCATTACCACCTACCAATGATGCTGCGAAACATCATATCTTAAGATCGTATCTTCAGGACCAATTGTGGCGTGGAAATGAAATGCAACCGCCTGAATATGGATGGAAAACATTAGGAGATATTCTTGTACCAGTAAGAATGACCAAGGAACCTGCTCCGTGTAATGTTGTGCATTTAATAACTTGTAACTGTAATAAAGGCTGTGCGGTTGTCTGAAAGCAGGAATTGTGTACTCTAATTTATGTTGTCAGTGTCGAGGAATTGGATGTATGAATGCTCAACTAAATGATGAAGACCATGAAGATGAAGGAGACAATGACAGTCTGATTGATTTCTAATGAAATAAGTTTGAATGGACTAGTTACAAAAACGTTCTTAAAATTCCTACTAACGTCTAATGCAAACATTAAATTTGATTTGAAAAATACTTCTAGGAAAATTACATACAAGTTATAAACGACATTCAAACAGAAAATTACATTCAAATGACTAGTGTAGCTGAGAGTGATTTTAAGTGTGTGAATTGCGGTTCTCCTATGCAAAGGTGACTACCAATTTCTGCTACTTTCTAGTACTGTCAAGAAATTAATTTTATGCTAGATTTACGTGGTGTAAACAAACTATGTGTCACAAAACTTACTTTATTGGGAAAAATGTACGCCATTTTTAAAGTAAATTAATAATTATGATAGTGAAAACGTTGGTGGAGTTTTGTTGACATACGACACTTGTCAGTGTTGCACATTTTAAACAATTCATTAAAAAAATAACATTGTCTACCGAAATTTTGGGTTTTACTCTTCTCCTTCCACGGATTGGGCTGGATTTGTATAAGTGTTACTTCGTTCGAATGTACGTTTCTTAAAATTTCCAACGATATATAACTCTTGGTCCTGTGTAATAACAGAAGGTGACTAGAGCCGTGAAAGTGAATGTCACCTTATGCACTTTTGTACAGAGAGCTCAGAAAGTAATATTGGTTATCGCTTTTTTCTCAACTTGTATTGCACGGATCAGTGTCATTGTTGGCTGTGTTTGAGATAAATATCAAAGACATCCGTTGATGTGGTTTTGTTGATGTACGATAACTGTTAGTGTTGCAAACTTCCCACGATTTCTGAAAATATACCTTTTTTATAAAAAAATTATTCTTTCTTTTTCTTCTTCTTCTACAAATTGGGCACGATGGGCATATATGTTATTTATTTAGATTCTCTGTCTTTCAAGCTTTCCAACCATATATGATTCATGGCCTTGTGATGATTAGAACGGTGACTAGAGGCATAAACGTGAAGGGTGACGATTTCCATAAATTCCCTGCCGTCGTCTAAAAATGGCGGCCATTTTTCAAAATTGCGGGAAAAGCTACAGTGGGATTTTAGGGGACTTTTAGTATGTTGTTCCTGACACATTCCCCTACTTCCAAACCAATTTTCAGCTTGTTACTAATTTGTTCCTTTCTCAACCCTATCTTTACTGGACTACATGTGAGAACTATACTTTTCGAGAATCCCGCTCCTCCAGAAAAGCTTTGCCATAAATGAAAGATCAGAATGACTGCCTCATAAAAAAACCAGGAATAAAAATAATTCCACAAGAATTGCAGATATTCTTATCTCCCATTGAACCACCGGCATAGAAAGTAAAACACACCTTCTTTCCACATACAAATTGTACTCACATGCACCTTTACTTCTTCAAGCCACATGGCCATTCATGTTCAAGTATCGACAACCAATCAGAGACTTGTTACACAGTCACGCTCCTAGCGAGTCAATCACACAATTCGAAGACCCCCTACAGGCAATAATTGAGGTACCCTCTAGGAGACAATTCTCCAAGCTTCATCCTTCGAGCCACAAGCATCCGAGCCAAAAATATATAGAATTTTGAACTCTCAAAAACCTCATATCATTACAGGCACCCTGCCCCCAAAACGTAAATTTTGGTGACAAAATTTGTTTCAAAAACCAAACAAACAAATTTTCAAAATTATCATTTCCAAAAACCATGATTTCTTAAAAACCAAAATCATATACAACCAATCTCAAAAATCTAGATCAAATACATTTTCACAAATCCAACGCACGTGCTAAATTCCTGTGAACCACATTATTTCGCGCTAATTTCCTTGATGAGATGAATGATTATGAAAACAAATTAATGGAAACAAGTTGAACGAATCTGTTAGTAAATAATGAACGAGAATGAATGAATTATTATGAAAATAGCACAAAACATTTTGAGAACGATTTTGTCACATTATTTTTCAATGACGAGCACGTTTAAGACTACACATTCAGATAAACTTCTGTCTTGATCCAAAAATGATTGATCAACATTACCAACAATATTAGAAATTTCATCCTGTAAATTATTATTACAAGAATCAGTCGAATAATCCTCCCCCAAATTAAACATATTACCACCCACATACTGAGCTAAAACTATGTCATGAGGATACACATCATCTCCACGAACATGATCAAAAAGCATTTAAATTACTAGTAATACCAACATTTTGACTATCTTTTTCAAGAACAGAATGTGCGTCCTTCAAATTACTACATTCATCTGAAATACCTTTACTCTTTCCTTTTGTAGCAAATCGAACCTTATTATTTGAAAAACTTTTCGATTTTCCCCAACTTACGAGAGTTTTACGCTGCTTATTACTAGAATCATTCAAATTAGAACATTTACTATTGTCAGAGCAAGAATTAAAAAAAAAACAGTTGATTACTTTCTTTACACTGAAATATAGTTCTTTAATTCGAATCAGAATCAAAAAGAGAAAAGAATTACTGCTCTTATGCTCCAAATCAAAATTCGATTTCCGACGACCGCGACTACTCAACCACGTTGCTGAGCTGCTGCACCATTACCTGTACCATGTCTTCTCTTCCAGGACTTGCGAGGTTGAAATTCCACGCCGCCACCCTCATCTCCACCAACACCATTATCAGGTCTGGATCGACAACCATTGGACAACGTGTGCTGAACCGCTTCACCTTCCGCAGGATTCAAACCACCACGAAATCGCTTCTTTTCTCCTCCAACAGGATTTGACTTCTCAGGGCAAGACCCAAGAATCGGGACCGGAACCATAACCGCTAAACCAAGGACGCTGAACTGCACCATCTCCACCAACACCGGAACCGCCAGGACAGGATTCAGGAAATTGCATCGCTCCACCAGAATTAGGACCGTTTTTCGGACTGGAACCTTCATCGAAAACTGGACTCCGAACCACTCCGTCTGAAAATGGACTTCGAGCCACTCCGCCTCTACGAGAACCACCACCAAAACTGGAATCAGGATCAACTTCCGGGACAGGATCACTACCACTGGACCATGGATTATGCCGTACTGCTCCTCTACCACCATTAGAGCTGATACTGGAACCGGGACCTGCACCACTGGGCAACGGATGCTGCCGTGTTCCTCCACCTTCGGAACCTCCATTCTGAAGAACCTTTCCATTAACATTCTCTAGGGCCAAAAGATCGTCATCGGACACCCTGTGTGGCATATTAGGTATCTTAGACATATCTCCTCCCCTAGAACGAGAATCGTAACACAAAGTAGTCTGTCCAGAAGAAAATTTGTCACAAGGTTTATGTAGCGTATAAGGAATTTCTAAGTCTACCCTAGAAAATTTAACTATTTTCTCAGTCGGATTAATGAAAATAAGCTGTTTTTCAAATGTTTCTATTCCAATGAAAAGATCACAACCCAGGTTTTTCATCACATAGGCATTGATCATGAAATGTTTACCATTTAATCCAATTTGAAACTGCACGCTTACATTCAGCGTTATTTTCTCTTTCGTAATTGTTTGCCCACGAAAAAGACTTTTGTTGAACTTACAACACTTCCGCTTTTTCATTTGTTCAAAAAATCGTTCACTGATTAAGTCACACTCAAGACCAGTGTCTATAAGAGCTGAAACCTTGAAATTTGAATTTTCCAACATGAACCAAACTCACTTCAGAAAACTTGGATCTTTTTCTTTTTCCTAATAAAAAAAAACAATCGTTCACGAATGTCTGGCCTCACACCATTCGAGAAAACGGTAATATAATCCGAATCACTGACTTCCAAACGAAGTAACTTCATTGCAGTATCAAACCTTTTTACATAGTCTTTCAACGTCTCAGTATCACCTTGTTTTCCGTACCACTTTACAACAATTAGTTGTTGAATACTTCGGGAAGAAATTAATTTTCGAAAAACAAACCATCGAAAATCCTCCCACGATTTACAAGCTTTTTCTCCCTCTTTCATAACTTCATACAACGGGGATTTACATTTAATTTCTAAAGCAAGAACAAATGCTAACAACGAATAACGTTCAGCAGAATAAAATTCATCCGCTAGTCGTATAAAATTATAAAGTGCACATGGCTCTAAACCATCACAAAAATTCAAATTTCTCACAAAATTATCAAGTATAGTGACAGAAATTTTGCCTAATACACCCTCCATTCCAAAAGAAACCGAACGTTTTAAAAAAACAAAAAAACAATGTACATTTTGGAACAAATCATTTTTATTAATCAATGTATTCCCCTTCTGCATCGATACACATATTTGCACGCTCCAACAAGTTGTCAAACGACTTCTCCATGTCCTTTATTGGAATGGTCTTTAGGACGGCGGTCGTCGCCTTCTCAATGGCTTCAATCGATACGTGCCACTTTCCTTTCATCGCCAAATGCAGTTTCGGGAACAGATAGAAATCGCACGGAGCGAGATCTGGTGAATAGGGCGGATGATGCAAACGAATAATGTGATTTTTGACCAAAAATTCAGTTACAAGTCGCGAACGATGTGATGGTGCATTATCGTCCAAAAGAGTCCAACTGCCGATTTCTCGATATTCGGGCCGAATACGACGAATTCTTGCCAGCAAACGCTTCATGACGCCCAAGTAAAACTCTCCAGCGACTGTCTGGCCGGGCTGAACAAATTCTTTGTGGATAATTCCTTTTGAATCGTAAAAACAAATCAGCATCACCTTAACTTTTGACTTCACCAAGCGACTTTTTTTGGGTGGTCCTTCATCCGGCGCTCTCCATTCAGCACTTTGCCGCTTTGTTTCGGGCTCATATTCAAAACACCACGTCTCGTCACCAGTTACAATCGATTTCAAGAAGTTTCGATCCTGCCGAGCACTTTTAACAATGTCTTTGCAATGCGCAATTCGATCAACTTTTTGGTCTTCGGTGAGTTTGTGTGGTACAAACCGCGAATTAACCTTCTTAAGGCCCAAAACTTCGGTCAAAATGCGGTATGCGGTTGTTTGAGGAATGCCTGATTCCATTTCAATAACTTTCACCGACGCTTTTTTGTTATGTTTGATGAATTCACGCACTTTTTCGATGTTTTCTTCCGATAATCCGGTTCTGGGACGGCCTGATCTTTCGTCATCATCCAGCGTCTCTCTACCCGATTTGAATCGCCTGAACCACTCGTAAACTTGCGTACGGGATAGACACTCATCACCATATGCATTTTGTAGCATTTGGTGCGTTTCAGTAAAAGGTTTACCCAGTTTAACACAAAACTCAATTGCAGCTCGTTGTTTGAAACTCATTTTCCGACCGATGTACACAACACACTGACAGTTGAAACGCAATAACTTTGTTGCCGTGCATCCAAATGTCATGACATTTATACCAGTTGTCAATGAGGGACTACGCCATCTACCGGTAAAATATTACAACAGATGGCACTAGTGGTACTATTTGTTTTCAAAAGTTCGGTTTCTTTCGGAATAGAGGGTGTAGTTTGTCATTTCTAACATTACTTGTTTCATCTAAAGACAAATTATTTTCGTTCCTTTTATTACCAAAAGTAACAACAGTCGGACTTGAAACTGAGCTCCCTACATTTTTAGTAGCTAACCGTTCCCGCTCGCTTTCCTTAGTTTGCTGAAATTGAATTCTTTCCTCACATAAGCATAACATATAAAGGAAACTGATTAACATCAGGGTTTTCAGTACTACTTTGCATACCCTGTATTTCATTAATTAACTCTTTTAATTGCCTTTCGCCATACCCGGAAATAACATTTCTTTTCTCCTATTAATTCACAAGCAACAAATCGGTCACGGAAAAATCAAGTTTAACATCACGGGTTACGTCACCACCTTCCACTCCTTTCCCGTCAGACCTCAACATTGTAACAGCTAGTAAAACAATCAGCCAAAGAAAAAATGCCTATAGCGGTTTTTGAACGAACATAAGCTTAAAGTCTAACAAACACCTATTTTTCTCGTCTGCCAACGAACTAGTGGGAGTGGAGTTAAATCTTTGTAATGTTAAACCAGGGATAACACCAAACTGTTTTGGTTTCATGAAAACACCACCCAGTTTTCCAACACACACTTTTAAGCACGTGATAATCTCTATCCAGCCTACAAACAAGCGTGCATTGAATCACCAAGCGATGTTTGACGTGACATTCTATACGCTTATAAAGCTTAATATCAACAATAGGTTCGTTTTCCCAATAATAGAAAAAATGAATCGGAAATCGAGAATTAAGGTAAAATGAATGAAAAAGTTTATTTTCTACAAAACAAGAAACATTCTAAAAACTTGAATCAAGTTTTTCTTGCAAAAAACACATCCAAAACAAAACAAAAACTCACGTAATTTAACTTTGAATAACAAAGTACCACGGAATCGTAACAGCTGATATCTCACATCAAAGCTTAACTTCCTCACATATTTATTCTCACAGAAAATTACGTTACTGAATTTCCTCAAAGTATCAGTTTTGAATGAAAGCAAAAGAACACAAGTGAACTTCGATTCATTACACACCAAAAAACATTCTATGAAGAACAAATATTTTCGCACACTTTCTTCACAAAAATACCCAACTCGTGGACGCATAGAATAAATTTATTTTTACAGTAATTATTACTCACCCACTCAAAATCGTAGTTTGGGCTCATGTGAGAACTATACTTTTCAAGAGCTTAATCCCACTCCTCCAGAAAAACTTTGCCATAAATGGAAGATCAGAATGACTGCCTCATAAAAAAAAAAAAACAGGAATAAAAATAATTCCACAAGAAATGCAGATATTCTTATCTCCCATTGAACCACCGGCACAAAGTAAAACCCACCTTTTTTTTTTACATACAAATTGTACTCACATGCACCTTCGATTTCACAGGTTCACAAACTACACTCTGAAAATCGATGTGCCACGTATTTGCGATTTAACTCCACTGAAGCACAAAGCTTCAAGCCACATGGCCATTCATTTTCAAGTATCGACAACCAATCAGAGACCTCTTACACAGTCACGCTCCTAGCGAGCCAATCATACAATTCGAAGACTCCCTACAGGCAATAATTGAGGTACCCTCTAGGAGACAATTCTCCAAGCTTCATCCTTCGAACCACAAGCATCATCATCCGAGCCAAAAATACATCATATAATTTTGAACTCTCAAAAAACTCACATCATTACAAATCATATAACCTTTTACATTTGTTCCAAACATGTTCCTTGTTCTTTATACTTTATAGCCTTTGCCCATGGCAGGGTCTGTTCTCTCGTTTAACTACGTCTACTTCCCATAATTATCGAGAGGGTTGTTGACGTTATATTTTTATTCTAGGTCGAATTGTGAATAATTGGTTTGACGTGAAATTGCATTGTTTAACGAAATTTCAATTGAAGAAACGCATCCACCAAGTATTTTGATTCTGATTATAAACTCGGAGCTTTAGTTTATACAATGAGACATACCTCGTGCTCAAATTGCTTTTCGCCTGAAAAGGTGAAATTCTTATGTCTCGAATATCAAGCTTAAATAAAAAGTCCCTAAACATGCTCGTTGTAAAGATAAACGCGTTGTCCCTAGAAATAGCCGCTGGGTATCCTCTTCTACACATTAAACAACTTATCTATTACGACTTGGCTAGATAGGTTTCTGAGAGGCTCTAGATACGTTCCGTGAAACCAACTATGAGACTGTTAAAATCCCTGGTTGGATAGTGATATGCTCCGATCGTGTCCACGTACCATAGACCATTAACCTCCCGTTCAAATTTGTACACTAACAATCCTTTCATCATTTGAACGTTTGGCCAAGTGGCAGGTCGAGCAACTCAAAACGAAGGAGAGGTTATCAACATTTAACTCGCTTATTAAATAGTATTTATAACGTTCGCATGTTTCAACCGCTGCTCTCAATTCAAGTATATATATATATACACAGTCCGACAAGTAAGTAATGAGACTGATTTTGTCCTGACAAAACAGAGAATGCAAAATAGAAACCAATATGTGA
The DNA here is from genome assembly GCA_022664845.1 of Lepisma saccharinum. Lineage (NCBI taxonomy): Eukaryota > Metazoa > Arthropoda > Insecta > Zygentoma > Lepismatidae > Lepisma > Lepisma saccharinum. The sequence goes on from JAGDQP010069454.1 coordinate 10,878, forward strand.
GTTCGAG
>JAGDQP010069455.1:0-10884 GCA_022664845.1 Lepisma saccharinum
TGTGTCAGCTCTGATACATTATGGTGTTAATTCCCAGATCTTATTTTCTAAAGAATATGATGGAAGTAGCAGTTTGCTAGGAAATTTTAAAAAAATCAAGTCATACTGTAAAAGTACCCTTTTGTGGTTGTGCAGCACACTCACTCAATGTGGGAGGATTTAAGACCACCATATTCGACTGATATTGAATTATTTACGATCAATTGGAACACTTATATTTTATGTCCACTTACGGAAAGCGGATTTTTGTGGGATTGTGCAAATGTTTCACCTATAGCATAAAAAATTATGAAGCATGAAAGGACGGATATAAAAGTATAACTCAATCCATGATTTTACAGAATTAACCCAATTTATGTTCGAAGAAATTATCCAAATTTCTTTATTGAACAATTTCACAAACTCTCATTGAAGGCATGTAATGAATTTAATGCATTTATAATTTATTAGTTATTTTCATTCGATTAAATTATTATTTTTGCTACGATTAACCGTTGTACATATTCTGACAAAAGGAACATCTTCAGCTTCACTTAGTAGAAGCTGTGAATAATGCCAAAGATGCTGTTATAAAGTTTGAAAGTGCTAAAGCAAATTGTCTGAAGGAAAACAAAGCAAGTCACAGCATATTTGAGCTTGAACGAACGTATGAAAATATTTTCAGAAATCCAGAAAATGAAGTCTAATTACAGTATAAGACATGCTCTTTCACTCATGGATCCGGAAATTATCATAGGGTTTTCACAGATTTGGGGGAGGTTCAAAGAAGATCTTGATATAAAATTAGATAACAAATACAGTCTTTTAAAATTACACCGACAAACTTCTGGCGGTGATTCCTCACATCAAAACAACACGAAAGTTCCTCAGACAAATTTTCGAATTATGTTTAGTTTCGAAGCTTAAAGGTCCCGAAAGCGTGGGAAGATGAACTTCAGAGCTTCATATTTCTAACATCACAAAAAGTAGAGCTGATGTGGCATGGTTCCGTGAAAGACTAAATCTGCACTATCCCAAAATGCATCTTTCAAAATTCTACAATGGACACTCAAGGGATTCCCCAAAGGAATTAGAAGATTCCTAGAAATTCTCTAAAGTATAAAGATGAGTCGAAATGAGCATGAATGGGAAGGTTTTCACCAGGAAATAATAATTCGTTTGCGCCAAATCGATATCTCAAGTAGATTCCATACACTGAATGATTTTAAAAAATGTGTCGTATAACACGCAGGAGTAAGAATTGCATAATTTCATCGAATGTTTTATTCATTTGTTATCAAAGAGATCGAATATCATTGTCAGATTGGATGCTGGGGATAACGAATATCATGCTTTTAACTCATGCTCATTTCGACCTACTTCTACTTCTGAAATATTCCGAAATCCCCTACTTCCTTTGGGAAATCCCTTGCGTGCCCATTGCGGAATTTTGAAATATACATTTTCAAATAGAGTAGTCTTAAAGACTTTGAAGGTACGACGCCGCATCAACTCTACTGTTCGTGGTGTTAGAAATATGAAATTCTAAGAATCATTTTCCCACTCTTTCGGATCCCTGCAGCTCCGAAACTATGCACATTTCGAAAATTTGACACACTAATTGCGTATTTTGAAAGCGAAACTAATAAAAGTGCAATGAAAGCATATCAGATTTCCAAACTTTTTAAAAGTGCTTCAGATTTTGTACAATCTGCATCCACATCTACGCCAAAGATTATATTTTGTACTCTGAAACGAATAATTACGTATATCTTTGAAAAATTCAAACTTTCAAATGTTGCTGAACGGACTGGCAGTTTTACAAGAGAAAACTGTCATCAAAGTGAGCGTATAAGCATTAGTAAATGTTGGCCGAGAAACTCTTCGTTCTTGACAAAATCCCACCTGATGTTTTAAATTGTAGCTAAATTTGTATTAGAATTATGGATGAACTATGCAAACTATACTGATATAACATATTCATGCATTTAACACTTTTCCGCACAATACTGTAATTGTGCTGTTCTAAAATTATAGAAAAAGAAAGCCCCGAAATATAAGCCTATTTTAAGAAATTTGTTGTGCTTGGTTGCATAGCTGCCAAGGATGTGGTTTGCTATATATCCCCTCCCTTGGGAAATTCCTATCTACGCTACTGACTATTACAACAATTGAGGCGCATGCGCGAACGAAAATCTATGTTCCATGTTAAACGATAGCACATAGGCTTCTGTTCGCGCATACGCCTCAATTAGTAAAGGCAACACTCAGCCAGTATGCAAATAATATCGTGAAAGTACATGCGTAACCCCGTTCCCCGAGAGTTGTTTCTTGTATCTGCTCTGCGCCAATAATTCTAAACAAATAAATTAAATCATATTTAAGATAAAATATTTTCGAAATGAATAATCAATAATAGTAACTTTTGTGACAATATTGCATTAAAACTTAGACTTACTTGATATTTTTAAATTCGCAGCCACGCCGATTCGATTCTCTTACATTACAGAAAAATGTGTAAAACATTGCTAAAGAGTTCAATATCTCTGTCGTTTTGTTTCTGGTATCGTAATCTGTATACAAATAGTCTCTTCCTTCAATATCGATTTCAGTTATATGTAGTCATAAATATAACTGAAAGTAATGTTACTTTTATGTACGTTCCTAGCAAATTACCCTTCTTAAATGTTCGATTTGTGAATGTCCAAAGAGGAGGAAGTAATTACTCTGAGCGAAGAATACAGTATTTGATGGTTTTTCATATTCAAGGTTAGAGGATACTTTGGAAAACAGAACCAGGAACGAATTTTTGTAGAGAGAGGACAAAACCGCACTCCTCTCCGCAAACAAATCGAACACTCATACAGTATTTATGAATATAGTTGCCATTCTGCCATAAATATGGATCGACGAAAAGAAATTACGGCACTGTGTCAATTCATAAATGTAAGAATATTTTTACCACTAACAAGTACGCTCTTGTTCTTTTAACGAATACATACATAAACGATAATGACTCATGACATAATACAAGGTATAAAAAGTTATGACAAGGAAGAATATTTTACTTGAGCAGAATCATTGAATGGAAAAGGGGTTTATGTACATTAGAAGCTCGATTGAACGCCGTTGTCGCAGAACATTACCCCGAGTTATAGCTTAACCACTGTAAATCGAAAAATGGCCTATAGGGTGACACAAGAACAGGCAGGAGATGGAGATAATATACTGGTAAAAGAAACAGGGAAGCAATTCAGAAATAGGGAAAAGGACAATGAAAACTAGCGAAAGTGCTGCTGATGGAAGCAAGTAGCTCTCCTGTTATAGACACAGCAGATCCATACCATGTATACATTAGAGCCAGGGATGAGGTAAGGAGTTGTGGGTCACAGAACATGATGAGATGCAAAATCACAGCATCGAATAAGAAGGCCCTTAGTGCGCCCGCAATGATGCTTGTGTGCCAGTGTAGGGAATTGTGGAATAGAAGAATGCTACAACAATAAGATTTACCGAAATCTACGGCTTGGAGAGCTTCAAGGAAACTGAAAGAAGGGCAACCACAGCGAGAAGCAGTTGCCACCCAATGTCATTTTCTGTCTGTGAACACGGTTTCAGTAACCTGTAAATGTTCTGTGACACCTAGGGCAGGGCCGTTTACGAGCCACAACGGCACGGATAGTACATAGTGATGGCGGCACGTCGGAATATGCGCCAAACGGCGACAGACCATTAATTTGCACTGCTGAAAGCAACAGGACGCAGAGTTATAACCCAAACTAACCGGAATAGCCTACATGAAGGTAGTTTCTATGCACGGAGACCGTTAGTGTGTGACCAATTGAGGGCACAACATCATAAGGCCCATAGAAAAACTGGATTGAGGCATGTCGCAAGAGTGGGAGCCCGCAAAGTGGAGCTTGGTGAGTTTCTCCGATGAGTCGCGCTTCAATTTGGATGCAGAAAATGGACGGGCATTGATCTTGCGAGAATGTGAAAGTAGTAATTAACATTCTCTCGTGCGTAAAATTCTCAATATGATGGTGATGGATGTGTGTTGTACGCTGCCATTTCCGGTGGGCGACGCACCGATGTGCATGTCTTTAGGCATGGTATCCTGACAGTCGTGAGGTGTATAGATGAGATCTTCAGGCCTCATGTTGTCTCTATGGCTGCAGCAATTGATCCTTCTTTCAGTTTCATGATCGCCAATGCCCGTCCTTACCGAGCTCAGCTGGTGGATGCCATGCTTCACGAGGCAGGTATCATGCGTATGATGTAACTCAGTTCTGAGGCACCCGTCTGGGATGTTATGATGATAGACATTGTGGGTAGGCTGAAATGTCCAGCAACTCCTCAACAGCAGAAAATTGCTCTCTTGAGAAAGTGTCCCGGGATACTCCAAATCAGGGTCGAGAACCTCATCAATTCCATGCCTATCAGGCGTGCAGCAGTGTTAGCAGTTCGCGGAAGTCATACACTTTACTAGCGATAAGTTGTTATTGTGTACATAACCGTTTGTGTGGTCCTATCAAGTGTCCTTCCCTCCCCCACGGGTGTCAAAACCATCTGAGGTTTGCCCATTTTACCACGTGGACCATCTGTGTCTTGTAACATTCACCCCACTGGGAACCGGCCGGGGAGATCGCCTTTCCTTTAATTTGTATTAAATAATAAAAAAATGTCTTGAAAAGATTTCATAAGGAAAGGTAACGTACCCCTACAGACTCCAAGTGCAGTGGCTGTCGGTGAGAGATTGAAGATGTTGACCGATTACGCTGAACATATACCTGAACCAGAATTGAGCAAGTTACTGAATAAATCAAGGATAATCTTGTGACAGAATCATCTTTCAATGGAACTGAGTACCTGAAATTACTTGAATTTTCCTGGTTCCGTTTCAATGCAATAAATGCGTTACAAATCACTATCTTAAATGACTTTACTATTTACAAAACTGAATATTAAAACTACAAGTAACAAATAATGATTGGATCTTACCGGATACGTTCCATTTGTCTCCCCAGTTTCCAACATGGGACTTAATTTCGTGATTCTGAATTTCAATGAGAAATATAATTATTTCGAAGCAAATGTATAAACTCCATTCAATATTCAAAAGGGCCATTCAAATCACGATTTGTTACAACTTTAATATGAACTCCTTTACGTACTGTAAGTTCCATTATTATTATTCCGTACATAAGAACTACAGATATCTAGTTCACGAGCTAGATATATGCCACGAGGCCAAACCCTCGCGCCAGTACAGATAATTTCCTAAAAAGCCGCTAGAGGGACAAAGTGTCGCATTACCATAAGGAAGACAGAATATTTCAACTTCGATTCTATCCTAAGTATTTTTCCAAACACTAGTTGTTTTAATCGTGGTAATAACGAAAAAAAATGTTATTAAATTCTGTTAAATGAGTGCTACTTTCACCAGCAGCAGTGTACCACTAGTTTTTACTGTATAGCATGTTTCACTAACATTTTGACCAGCGTAGTAAGATAACACAATTTTTAGAATAGCACAGGCATACAGTGTAAAGGCCGCTTTAGACGACATCATTTATGCTACGATGAATCTTACGATTAGCAGTAGTGCCAGACTGTGAAAGCAAGAATGCTACAATAGGGCAAGATGCTATGGTATAAATCCATAACTTTTTTCTTTTTTTCCCTGGCAAACTGCTTTCGCTAAGATTTATCTTACGAGAAATTTTCTCGTCTAAAGCGGTCTTTATGTAACGGATATGTTATTCGGTGAGAGCGATCACTTTTTAAAGCCTTGCTATTACTTCCTGTGTTACAACGACTTCACTTCAATGCAGGACAGTAGTTCTCTCTCTCTCTCTCCCGTGCTACTAGAAAACTACAGTAAGCACTTCGCTTATGGCCGATGGTAACGTTCGTTCACCCACTTCCCTATTAATGATTTTTTCGGGAGACATCCTTCATACCGCGTTCAATCCGAATGGCAATTTCTCAGCTGGAATTATGTTAACTCATAATTGTCAACAAGTATACGTGGACTTGCCCACTTCAAAACTATATACGTTCCATCAGGCAGTCACAAACGTGGTTTCAGCCTGCTTGCAGATATGTGCTTCGCTAATTACTTCTTTTGAAATAGGTGGGATTACCACATGTATTTGAATCTGCAAAATGTTACAAAGGAATCGCGTGATACTTCGAACTCGAAAGGAAGTGGATTACTACGGGAGAGTCAACCAAATGTAATTTCAATTCTTAAACAAGCGAAACAATGGAGGAAGGGGGAGTTTATGTAGAATAAGTTTAATACAATATTAGTTCACAATTAAATCGTATTTTTTTAAAGGTCATCAGTCCACAATTTGGGTAGCGGAGAAGGTCCAAATATGGGCTATGGTCCAAATACGGGCTAGTAGACGTTTTAGAGTTGTATATGCTTGTGTAGTGAGCATGTCCAAGTGTGCAAATTCCGCCACCAGTATTTGGACCATAGCCTATATTTGGACCTTTCTATTTCAGATTTTTAAACACAATAAAACCAAGTATGAAATGTTTTATAATGTAAGTTGTATTCCTGAGAGACAGCATTCGTAGTCAGTATAAAATAAATAAATAAATAACATTGCGTATTGACTTCGGTTGTGTCACAAAGCAACCCCTATGAATGGTCTAAATACGTGCTACCTTGCCTACCTACATCTTCATCTTAACGTTGTAGATCACCCCCGCCATCTTGGTATGACCGTTCCATTGATTTACGTGGGAATTGTTTTACTCGTCTTATGTCTCTGAGAAGTAGAATATTCAAGTTCCGCTTTCACGAAATTTGCCTTGGTGGTTATTTTGACTCTTCTAGAGTTTTGGTTTGTGAAGTTTCTTTAAATATATGAGTATAATGTATTATTAATAGTTTACCATATAAATTACAATACGTCAGCGGGAGATTATACTGTTCGGGTGTAAAATATTGCATTTCTATAAAACAGCATGAGTCAAAGGAAAGGACAAAACACTAGGCAAAAGAGAAGTTGAATATTACGCTCCTGAAAGACATAAGACTAGTAAAAACAGTTCCCATGTAAATCAATGGAAAGGCCATACCAAGATGGCGGAGGATGATCTACACTGTTAAGAATTTCCTTCTCTTATAACACAGTACTTGAAATTTCAAACCTAGTAAGTCCTTTTCATACCTCAGCAGTTCCTGCCATAAAGAAAAAGTCAGTAATCGACTTAGAAAACGAGTAAGTACTACTGTTACAACGAATAACCCATACTAAGAAACAATTATGGCTTCCTTGGAAAAGCAGGAATATAGTAAATGCAAGAAACATCTTTTAGTTAAGTGGAGCAAAGAGCTGAGCAATTAAAAAAAATGTAATATACTTGAACGGAAAAGAAAACAAGGAACTTTAGAATTCACAAGACAAGAATCAAAGTCAGAAGAATCCAGGATGATGTTTTCTGATCTAGATCCTTGTGATGATGAAAATAGTTACTTTGATACGCCAACTGCACAAGAAAAGCCAGATGATGAAGATACGAATTATATATTCTGCTACAGGATATTATCTGAACAGGCAGGAAGACCTATGGATTATGTGTATCATGTGTTCGAGGTGAGCACATAAATAATACGCTGGTGCAGAAAAGGAGGACTATCTCTGACTTATATAAATATAGATTTCAGGGGCGGTTATTCGGGTGAAGTTGGTGAAGCTGTACTTCACCTATTATTTTATTTCTGTATTCATTAAATAAAGAAAACACAAGTTTCAAATTACTGAAATAAATATCATAAAATGCCAGCAAGAGCGACACCAACTCGCTTTATTATAGTTTTGCCTACAAGTAATTCCCAGTTCTGACTCTAGAAGGTATCATTAGTCTTACAAAGCAGGCTCCTTTGATTTCTCAGTAAAAGGAAGGAAGGAAGGAAAGGAAGCATTTAGAACTGGCCCTAGCTATCTTCTTTTCTACTGATCATGAGCGGAAGTGAGGTCCACTATCTGTAGCAGAAGGTGTACTTCTCAGTCAGGCCATTCCGACCAATCAGAAGCGGCGTGGAGCTTAGCGCTGGCAGAGACCTACTCCTTTCTTTCCTACTCTGTGGCGCCTGTGAAGTTCTCTCTTGCTCTTTCCAAAAGAGATTCACTGCCCAGTGCATAGTGAGATACTGGAATTGTTTTCTCCAAACCCCACGATAGCATCACTTTGAATGGTTGTACAGGGCTGGAAACTGCATGATAATTACCACGGTCATCAGGAATTTTATTGCCTGTACGATGTATAATCCAGATTTAATTACTAGAAAATATACGGTAAACTGGATGCTTAGCATCTTAGCTAAAATGTGCATGATTTTAAAACTAAATAAGTTTATCTATCATCACGCTTTTAAGTTAAAAAGAAAGGAAAAAATTCAAACGCATGTTGTGGACAAACTAGAAAAGTTTCACCGTAAATATAACTATCCAGTCGCTTTAGTCTTCTCCACTCAGTGTTGAATGCAGAGAATTCAGGAGGTGTGTGGGGGTGGGGTGGGGGTAAGAGTTGCGCTAAACAGGAACTTTACTTTCAAGAACAATATTTTATCTTTCGCTATGGCTCATAACAAACTCCCTGGAGAATTTTGAAGCTCCAATGGAGATTTTTCTTGTCCCGCCCCTACATTCATCATTAGTACCGTCAGATGTAATTATACATGTATCTCGGATTGGGCCTGTGTCGAAGCCAAGTACTCGTCTTTGGTTCTAGGGGTTGTTGGATTGATCCCTGCTCATACCATGTAGGCTTTGTGGTGGACAAACAGTGTGCGTGGGTTTTCTTGGGGTGCTCCCGTTACCTCCCACTTTCTCCATTTCACCAATTCATCCCATCATCATCCATACGGCCTGAGCCAAAGTTGCCTAAAGACCTTAAAATGAATTTTAAAAATCGAAGCCACGTATGGGATCTGTCCATCAAATGTCAAAGCCACAATTTTCCACTTAAATGGAGAAAGAAAATTATATCCTCGTCATAATTCGGAATATATACAAATTTGATAAGTGATATAAATATTTATATTAGCTTTATATTAGTGACATAAATATTTATATTTATAAAGCTTTAAGAATATTAATTGTTCGCATCTTCATTATTAGGTTTTAAAGACTGCTTAAAAATATTGTCGGTGATAAAACGGTTGTGTAAGTTTATATTGCAGATACATGCATTGATTATTTATATGAAGAAAATTTTAATATTACTACCTATTCAATGCATAAAATGAAAATAGCGAAATAAGTTTACTAGGTAGAGAGACTCACTCAAGCAGATACTGACAAAACCCTCCAGTAGGCTACATAAAAGCAGAAATTTATCTGTAAAGTAATTTACAGGGAATCGCAGAAAACAAAATGCTCCTACAGCAATAACCCTCTCGTTCGAAATATAAGGGTTATATGACAGATATTACATCTTGTTGAGCGGGGATCCTAAACCCAGTGTTCGATTTGGCATGGTGGATGCCGGGGATTTTCCCTGGTGCGTGAAGACCAGATTCTGAATATCCAGCGTGAATAGCGTGAAGACCAGACCAGAATCCCCGGTAGCTGATTCTGAATATTATCCCAACCAGGGATAAAATCTTTATATTTCTACCCAAACAGTAGGTTGAAAGTTACAAGCAAATACTAGTTATATAATCCCCCTTCTAATTTATAAAAGATCAAACACTGCCTAAACCATTACCATGAAGCATAATACAGATTAAGCTGTTTACATTCACAGATAATGTGATCAAGAGTGACACAGACACCAGTAATTGTTTAGGACAGATATTTAAGCAGATTATGAGGTAATGGAATTAGCAGTAAAGGCTTATATAAAAAGGTATGAAACTGAACCTGCAGGTTTGACATTAATAGAAAAATATATTTTGTAGATTTGTACCTAATAAATACGGGAGCACCTGATAGTTCATTAACCTGACGCCGGTTGCGGTGGTCGACTGATCTGAGGGAGAAGGGTTCAGTTCACGGAGTGTCGGAAACGTGTCCCGGGTGGTGTTTTTGGAAATTTAAACTTAGACCTAACTGCTTGTATTTCATTGAGACAAGCCGAAGTAATTAGTACTAAAATAATATAAAAGGGGAGTTTACCAAACGTCCTTGTATCTGATTGAGTTTCTGTCTACTATTTCCTTCGTTCTCCTCATGGAAACAACGTTTGATGGACAAATCATTTCCAGAATTTTGTAGTAGGCATTCTCGGAATACCGCGTTTAAGAAAACTTGCAAACTCACTCAATCTTAAGGGTGGTGTGGAAAAGGCTAGAAAATTAAAGGTTTTGATGTGGAACCGAAGAGAAATTAGGATACCAGTATGTAGTCTAGTTTTGGGCGTTTTTCGCTTCATGTGCAGCTCTGAATAAAAGAGAGCAACACCTTCGTAGTAAGTATAGTTCTCTTTTATAGTAATATAACTGCATGATATCGTCTTTAGAACACGAAGCAAGGTTTTAAAAACTTATTGAAGCAAGGTTTTAAAAAGAATGTTCTAGTTGATTTGTGGAGTTACATTTGAATTTGAATATTTAAGGCCTTTAGTTTTTTTTCTTTCTTTCTTTCTCTGGCGAAATGGATAATGATGCTAGAATCGGTGGAATGAAGAAAATGGAACGAAACGGGAGAGCCTGACTCCCCGAAAAAAAATCCACGCACAGGGCCTTTAGCCTAATTTCTCTTCGGCACGAACCGGGGACCCCAAACACCAGGAGTCCCGTGGAGATTCACTGTTTGCAAAATTACTTAATTAGAAACTCAAGAAAAGGATTAGTTCGATTTCAATCCTAAATGCACTTAGCACAGCCATGTGAAGGTTTGGTCATTTTGGAAAGAAATAGCAAACTGATTGAAACTGTGT
>JAGDQP010069456.1:0-10884 GCA_022664845.1 Lepisma saccharinum
AGCGAAGGAAGAGGAGAAAAGAAGGAAAGAGGAAAAGGAAAATAGCGAAAGACATGGAAATAAATGAAATTTTAACGCTTAAGGATAACACAGTGTGCGTCTTTCTCCCCTTCCCCCCCTCTCTCGGTCTTGTGTGTTTCTTCCCTATGTGATAAATCTCTTTCAGAAGCAATCTCGAACGTAATTTACAGCGCTGAACTCCTTGGAGAAAATATTTTGAAATCCAGACTGGGAATCGAACCCAGAACCTTGTGAATCTGAGTCTCACACGCTGACCACTTAGCTACGCAGGCCATAACAAAGCAGTTGTTAAATCTCCCATTAAACTGGATACTGTCAGCGAGTTACGCCGGCGGGATTACTACGGTCAAATACTTTTTGTTCCACAACTTGAACGAATGTCTTATTTCAGTATTGACCGAAATTGCCCTGACTTCACACTTGCATACTTGGTAGCTACTTGCATATAATGACAAACAAGACTGCCAAGCAGCTGGTTTTATCCAGTTGATCATTTGGCGTATTGGTAGAGTGTCGGAAAGCTAATGCGAAGGATTCGGGATCGAATCATGCTTTGGTTTTATTTATACGAAAAATAACTTTTCTCTTTTATTAGGAAATGTAATAAAATTAGTGACCAAGCGCACGTGGAGGTTAGGTAACTCAGGTATGGTGTTTTCTTTTTGCACACTCGATTAAATCGTGTTTTCCCCCACAAGTAGCCAAGTGTGACGTCATGACAATTTCTGTCAATACTGAAATGAGACATTCGTTCATTTGATCGGGAAAAAATGTTGAGAAGAGGGAAAGGGTATAAATACAGGATGTGGATCAGTATATCTTTTCACTAACTAACCTGTTCATGCCTAAAATTTTCATGGTTCGAAGTTTCGGCCTTCCATAGGTTGTGATGCGTTGACTTAATGAGTTGCATATGTGATTGTCCAGGGTGCAACTGTCGCTTCCCTGTGCATAGGTAATAATTAAAGAAAATTTATAGGAAATTTTGAAAAGGAGAAAGGAGGATAGGATTGAGAGAGGAAAAAGGAGGAGAAGAAAGAGAGATGGTTGTCTTCCATTAATGATGAAACTTGAATGACGTGAGATAATAAGACCAAGGCAGTTGATGGAATCTGTATAAATACAATCCTCTTTTGTAAAAACAATGAGAATTAAATCTGCTTTACATCAGGATTAACATTTGCAAGCAGTAAAAATTTGTTGCAGGTTGTCGATGACAATAGAAATCCTATCAGAAAAGTTGGCCGTGGAACGAAATCGGATGAGAGCTTGACCAATCTTGGAAAGTAAGTCACTTGTAGAAAAATCTTGAAAGAAAGAAAACAGTTCATTCAGGGAATCACCAGCAGTGGCACAGATTTGGGTAGAGAAGTGGATGTCTTGACAGCTGCAGTGCTGGAAGTCTTGACACAAGGTTCAATTTTGCGTCGGGAAATTACAGATTGAAGGACTTTACAGCCCCGGTAGCTTGCGGGCTTGGCACCGCCACAATTAGTGCAGCAAGCAGGTGTTTCTTTAGATGTCACATTATGAAGTTAAATGGGTGTCACCACATTTGACACATCGTGGTACATTGAAACATGAATTTTGGGCGTACCCAAAATGCTGGCATCTGTAGCATTGTAGAATATCTGGGCCTTTATATGGTTTAACATTCACAATATAGTGAAGAACATGTTTCAATTGAAAGATGGCTTTAACATTTTCAGCCTTTCGGAGCGTAACCAAAAATAATGGATACTAAATTTTACCTTTTGTCGTCTTGTCTTTTCCGTGAAGTTGAGTAACTTGTGAGACGGGAAGTCCCTGAGTGACTAGGTCTTCATAAATATCAGCAGGAATAATGTCTATTGATAATTTGCTTAGCACCACCTTAAGTGGGCGATCTTGCTTATGAGCTTCTAAGGCAAATTGGATCTGTTGTTGTAGACAATATGTCTGTAGTTTGTCAAAATCAGCTTTAGATTGTGCTTGGAATATAATAAATTCAGCCGTCTGCTTGACTACCGGGCGAATCTGACAAGTTGCAGTTAGTGTTTTACTGAACTGATATCTATTTGTAATTCCATAGATGAAAATAGCAGGTGGTTTCTTGAAGGTAGGAAGAGGTGCTCGTTGGGAACGATCTTCTTGTTTTTCTGCTTGCTTTTTAGGAACTTGACAAAGGGCATCAAACATGTTTGTAGTCTGAACCGAGGAAGTATGGCATGGATAGTCTGGTGAAACCTTCTATGTCCATCTTTTGTGGAGATTCTGCAGTGGAAGACATGGCAGAGGGTTCAGGAGAATAAAGGCCAGGATATTCATGAACTAAGTTGAGATCTGGTGGAGTGGTAGAACCCGTAAATTGAAGTGGCCCTAAAAAGGTCTTTGGCTGAAATACTTTGTTTTATATTCGTTAATCTCACTTGCATCCCTTGTCTTCAGAGTCGACAATTCAACATAAAGAATTGTAACTGAATTTTAACTGATATAGATGCTTTGTAGTTGTGCAAAAGTCGCAACATCTTGTTTCTTATTCCCTCAATGCAACAAATTATGCATATAATTTCGTTGTTATTGTCTCACTAGAATATAATTAAAGTATTTTGTGTTCTCTCTTGTTTCTGTAGAAATTAACTTATTCCTTCCTGATATTTAATAGAAACATGATCTATATTTAAAGATTCATAAACTTAGCGTATACCCTGTAAAAATTCTGGGACTACAGCACTGCACGCTCAAATGACATTTCGTAGCATTTTTACATAACACATGTATACAACTTTGAAATCTCCATCGTGGGTAATTGTATAAGGCGTCGGCTTGTTGAGTGAAAGGACCCGGATTCAAATCTCGGCGTGCGCGAGATTCTTTCTTTCAAAATATATTTCTATCTCTTCATATAGATTATTAATAATTGCTTTCTTGCATTTTTCGTAGATTATCCTAGATTAGTTACCCTGGGTTAGGGTAGGTTAGGTAAGGTCAGGTTCGGTTATGTATCTTTACACTCTCGTTTCTTTCCTTGAAAATACATTTCTATCTGTTTATTCGAACCTGACCTTACCTAACCTCCGCTAACCCATGACACTAAAATACAAGAAAACAATAATATATGTGAACACATCGTGACACTTTGTGACAAAATGGATACTGGAGCATAGTAATAATTCTTGGAAAGGATACACAAACTCTGTGGTAAATGAAAAATTCAACGCAAATTCTACGATTTACCTAAGTTTGTAAAGTATACTAGAATTCACAGAAGTCAGATACAGCAAACGTATGGAAATGCATTGTGCGAATTAACAGGGAGATGAGGGAGAAGTTTCCCTTGAAGTCTGCATGTCGGAGCAGGTATCCGTTTTGTAAATGGAAATGATTTCAATCAATATGTTCATGATAGAAGTATTGACGTTAAGCAACAAGATAAAGACTTAAATCGACATGACATTGGACGATAATAGAATCCCTTTTAAGTATTCCCGATCGGGAAAGACAAACGCTTTTGACGAAACAAAACTCCATGTTACTCTGTTTATAACAACACACAATCTGACAAAGGAACATCTAAATCCCAAAGACTATCTCCATTTGAAAAATACTTTGTGAATGGCTAAAACGTGAACTCAAATTACGCGCTTAACATCGAGCTCTAAGTAATAATGGAGTGACTACTTAGTGTCGATAGGTAGACTCTAGAGCAAATATTTAAACTCGTTTATCCACTTCCAGTGTAATCCAATGCTCAGGATGTATTTTATGCGTTTATATTTGTGACGGATAACATGAAATTCTCTGTTCAAACTGGATGACAGGAAGGTGTCCGATATTGAAGACGAACTACGTTATTTATATTTGCAACTCGTCTTTCTGTACTTTTATTCGCCAATAGTTACGATATTTATAATTCTTATAATACACAGGGTAGGGGACAGAGGCTAAGATAGGGATATGAAAAAGAAGTAATTGATATAGAGAGGGGAGACAAGAGCAGAAATGTTGGACAATTGGAATGTTTAAAAATAATACACAAACATTCTGAATGAAAGGAGGTAGGTAAGAATATATACAAATTAATGTTCAAATGTAATATGGTAATACATGTTTTATAAAATGTTATCTTAAAATTATCGCACCTGAAGCAATGTCACAGCATGTATCTAGTTTACATGCTCTGGAGAATAATAACTAAATTTTCATAACCTACTTGACCTTTTTAGCAGGGTGCTCCGCCATTTTCTTGGGTGGTAATACCAGCGACTGCTATAGGAGCTAAAATCCCCTTCTAAAGTCACTTAAAGAGAACTCCATGATAAAAGGAATTACCAGAGACATATTGATAGAAGCTAGTTTTTTACACAAATAATATGAAATTTGACATTAGTGTGAAAAAATATGAATGTTTTAAATCTGTAACGTTATTTTGGAAACGCACCTCCTAAACGATGGAAAACAGGAGTAACAAAGGGAAGCGTTATAAACAATCAATATTTTTTTCGAATGCAAATTAATTGCAAATAGTTCAGAATAAATGCTCCGATGCTATCTATGCTACTTGCATACCAGGTGTATGCATAAGTAGTTTCCGGTTTACCGAAGAGATGGCGCCAGCGAAAAGTACGCAGCGTATTCATTTGACACATACGTCATTTTGTTCGTCTGACAAACTACAAACACACACAAGTTAAGTCCGCCAAACACTAGCGTCTTTGTTTTATCGTCCAGTGATCATGTCGAAGTTTGTGCCTGAAAAAGAACATTTGCGGCACGCATTGCTTTCCTTATTTAATCAAAAGAAAAAGGCTGTTGAAAGTAGTCATCGTATGCTGGTAGAAACATATGGTGAACACGCTCCATCGATTAGAACATGTGAGACATGTTTTCGACAATTTAAAAGTGGTGATTTCAATGTGAAAGACAGTGCGCGCTCTGGTAGACCACAAAAGTGAGAAAACGAGCAATTGCAAGTGTTATTGGAGGATGACCCAACTCAAACTCAACAGCAATTGGCAAAAGAATTAAATGTGTCACAAGAAACAATCAGCAGACGTTTACGAGCAATGGGGAAGATCAATAAACTGGGTAAATGGGTCCCACATGATTTGGATGAACGTCAAATGGAAAATCGCAAAGTCACTTGTGAAATGCTGCTTCAACGCCACGAAATAAAATCCTTTTTGTATCGAATTGTGACGGGTGACGAAAAATGGATTTATTTTGAAAACCCGAAGCGGAAAAAATCGTGGCTTTCACCTGGAGAAGCCGGTCCTTCAACACCAAGGCCAAATCGCTTCGGCAAGAAGACCATGCTTTGTGTCTGGTGGGACCAGAGCGATATTGTGTGTTATGAACTCTTAAAGTCCGGCGAAACCGTTAATGCACAACGCTATCGCCAACAAATGATTAATTTAAATCACGCATTGATCGAAAGAGGACTGTAATGGGCCCGAAGACATGGCAAAGTGATTGTGTTACACGACAATGCGCCGTGTCACACAGCGAAACCAGTGAAAGACAGCTTGAAATCGCTTGGATGGGACATCCTTTCGCACCCGCCGTACTCCCCAGACCTGGCGCCATCTGACTATCACCTCTTCGCATCAATGTGGCACGCGCTCTCAGAGCAGCACTTCAGTAATTTCGAAGACGTTGGAAAATGGCTCGACGAATGATTTGCCGCAGAAGATAAGCAGTTTTTCTGGCATGGTATGCATCTATTACCTGAAAGATGTGCGAAATGTGTAGAAGCCGATGGCCAATACTTTGAATAAAACAAAATTAATTTCCCTTGAAAATTACGTGTTTTCTTTACCACAAAACCGGCAAAAACTTATGCATACACCCGGTAAGTCAGTATCTGTTTACGGCTGCAGCCCCTTTCCAAGAATCACTTAAGAAACGACACGGTAAATGTCCTCAGCAAGACCATAGCGTGAAAAGCTATTTATTTCTCAAAAGTAAAGTGAATTTTGAGATTCTTTTAAACAAATTTTGAATTTTTCACATCTGCGTGGATATGTTGGCAAGACCGATTTAGAAGGGGCACAGAGAGTTCACCAACCAACAAAAACTAAAAAATGTCCGGCGTGGCGTAAGATTTGGACCTTCAAAAATGCTAAATTTCACATTAACTGTACAAAAACTTAGGTTCTGTGAATATATCCCTGCTGAATATATTTACCGTGAAGTTCGTTTAATTGTTTCTTTCAAGGGTTCTATAGCCAACAAAACAGACACTGGCTCATGCAATTAACATCGGAGCGTTAATTCTGTGACTTTCCGATTATTTTGAAGCTCATTGGCATTCCGCCTACCCCAATTGGAATTTTTGTGACGCTCGACTAAATTTTTGTGCTACTAACTAACCCTTTGTGCTCCTTTGTTGTCAAAATAACATTCCAGATTTTTTAAAAAAAATCATACATTTTCTACAATAACTGCAAATTTAACATTATTTGTTAAAAAATATCTTTTACCAGTACTGTAAGTCTCTGTAAGGGCATTTACTGTGAAGTTCTTTTTAACTGACTTTTTTAAGGAGGGTGAGCCCCAGTTTCAATCACAGGCATATGCAAGTAGCATCGGATCATTAATTCTGTTATTTTTGCGATTAATCTGACGCTCATTGGCATTACTCAAAGATATTTTTTTAACATTCAACCTCCTTCGCTACGTTATGTTGTTCTACGTTCTTGTTACAAAAAAATACATTGGAAATTTGCAAAATTTAGTAATGTTTCTACAAGAATGCTACATTTGATATTGTGCAAAATATTTAGTTTCTACCAGTATGTCTCTGCTGGTAAGGTCAAGTAGTAAGTAAGAGCATTAGGGAGTTTTTCCCACGGCTCAGTTTCTATTTTTGCTTTCTATTTTGTTGTTAGAACATCCTATGGCCCTAGTCTATAGTTGTATATTTAAAAATAACTATTTGCAGTACTAATATTGTTTATTTTTGTTGTTAAAATACGAGTTGTTGTAAAAGGAGACATGTTCTTAGGCCCCCCCAATCAAGAAAGTATGAGTTGAAAATAGTTGTGTTTATATTTATGTAAAAAAATAACTGAAACTACGAGCTAAAATTAAAATAGTGTATTCAATGTACGACGTGGTTGCATGAAATATGTGTATTGGAGTGAAATAATATCGTAATTGAAGAAAAGAACAGAAATCTTGAGCTAAAATTAAAAAATAGTGTGTTCAAGGCAAAACGTGGATTCACGAAAAATGCGTTGTTCTATGAAATGAGTATAATTATTTAAGTAAAGAAACCGTACATCATAAAAGGTAATTTTTTTTAAAAATAGTGTGTTTAAAGTACGTTGTGCAAAACTTGGATCCATGAAAAAAATCCCCAATCAAGAAAGTATGAGTTGATGTAATATTAGGTTTCATGAAATATGTGTTAGTGCCATGTCAGATAAAAATGGAATTGTAAAAAAAATATTTGTAATGAAGGTCTTGAAATTGTAGATTGATCAAGTTAATTTATTGAATTTTAAATTATGAACTTGAAACTATTTAAATTTATATATATATATATATATATATATATATATATATATATATATTGTTGTAAAAATAAATGTAAGATTTCTTTATTTACATTTGAAAAAATGATGTTAATACATCTAATTAAAAGTAATGGAAAATGGTATATAAACCCACTCACCCCTGTAAAAAATGGAAAACTTAGTTAAGAAATCAACTTGAATTTAACTGAGAAAAATGGAAATTATTACTGATTTTCAAGGTTGTAAAAATAATGACAATAGTTATATAGTGAAAGAGCTTGTTATTGGAGTAGACAA
Source organism: Lepisma saccharinum (assembly GCA_022664845.1). Taxonomy (NCBI): domain Eukaryota; kingdom Metazoa; phylum Arthropoda; class Insecta; order Zygentoma; family Lepismatidae; genus Lepisma; species Lepisma saccharinum. The sequence continues at coordinate 7,818 of JAGDQP010069456.1, forward strand.
TTGTAATATTTTGGAACATTGGATTATAAAAAATAATGTTGTGAAATATGCTCAATTAGATGACAATGAAAAAGCAAGTAACATGGTTAGAAAATTGTTTTCACTGTCTTTGTTGGTATGATGGTAATATTGAATATTGGAAAATGATTTTGTTTTTGAAAAATATAGTAAACTATGAAAAGATTTATGTAAAAGGATTTGAAAAAGCTAAACATTTTGAAAAAATTCTGGGTAGAAATACGATTGAATTTGAAGCGATTGGGTGTCCGATTAAATTCATCATTAGGAGATGATATTAATATGTTAAAATGTAAATATCATAAAAATAAACATGGAAATTATATTTGTGCCTTATCAAATGCTTTTGCACTGAAGAACTGAATTGAAAATAATAGGAAATAAAAATAAAATATAAAATTAAAACGTAGAAAAAGTGAAAGTTATTTGCCTGATCAAAGATATGTATAAACAACCCATGTATTGATGAGAATATATGTATTTTAAGTTGAAACACTACACTAAATTGAAAATGAAAAGTGTGAAACGTAATAGTACAGAATATAAAACTATTGAAGTGAGAAAGCTAAAAACATGTGGTAATGAAGAAAATATGAACTTTGTGAAGGATGAGAATTGTGTAAATCATCAGCAACATCGGAATCAACATCTGTTGGAGAGAACATACTTTTTCTGTAAATCAGGTTATAAACAAATTGGAGTAGGACTAGATGCTAATAATGATTTTCAAGTGATAATTCCAATATTAAAAACTAATCAGAATGGAATCTTATTTACTATTAAAGACCGGAGTAAATTGTTGAACAATGCTGAAAACGAAGACGAAGAAAATTCAGATTATGAAACTATCTCTGTAGGTGATTATAACATATATTTTACGAATATTTATGGGGAAAAGGTTATATGTTTTGTATCTAAAAATGTTGATCTTGTGAAGGATGATGATGATGAAAACATTAGTAATCAAATGAAAATAGTGGTAACAAAATGGACCTGGGAACGCTTAAGACAATTAAAAAATTGTGTGAATTATGTGATAAAAAGTATAAGTTGTTATGTGACGGAAGCAAAGAACTGTTTTGATCAAGCCGTGAAAAAATGTATGGAAAAAGATCGAATTGTAAAGAAATGTGGTGAGAACTAGAAAAAGTTAGGAGTAATACATAAAATAATTGAATACAACTACAAGAAAATGGAGGCAGATAAAAGTAATGAAGAATCTAATTTGGATGATCTTGATTCAAATATTATAATACATGAAGTAACATGAATAGTATAATACTTTATGTGATGATATTATTTTTAAAAGAGTTATGAATGAAATAATAAATGAATGATTAAATAAAATGATAATAAGTATTATTTAAAAATAAACCCTTGTTGTTAATAAAAGTTGATGAATAATTTAATGAATATTAATATTGATTTCATTTTATACTTACATGAAAATAAATATATATTATACTCTTTTTCTGTTACCTTTGTTATTTAGGGATTATATAAGAAATAAATTTGTTTATAAATGTAAGAGATAGATAATAATAATATAAATAGTATTGTGTTGAAAGTTAGTTCTTATTAAAATATATTATTTGAAGATATACTTTAAGTAAACTTCTTGAAATAAGTTTAAAAATATGAATTGAATTGAGTATATATACGATGAGAAATCGGGTTATAACTATTACTAACTAGTTGAAGATGTCTGTAGATATTGTGAATCTTAAGAAACGTCAGCTTAAAAGAAGACATTCAATATCTTCTATAACCACTAGTTCTGTTAATATAGATTTGAAAGAAAAAGAAGCATGGGTAAAGAAAGTGAAAAACAGTAATTTGTTAGATGAAGTTATATTACAGTCTTCAAGAGAAATATTACCAATTGTACCTGCTTTACCTCTATCAGAAGAAGAAGAAAAAGAAGACAAAGAAAAACAAACAGAAAAGACCTTACCTATAGCAGAATTACCATTAGACTTATCAGAAAAAACTTCATCATTACCTGTGATAATGAAAAACGAAACAAAAGCAGAAGAAGAGAAAGAAGAAGATAGAAAATCACACATTACATTATTAGTATCATATAAACCAGATATAGAAAAATAAGAAGATGATAATGTTCACGTATTTGATCAATCTATATCACGATCACGAACACCTCCAACATCACGACAACATGGAATGTGTGATTCATTGTCATCTAGTGAAAAGGAAGTTATGTTTTCATCAGTAGCAGCACTAATAGCAGAAAATATGTGTAAACAAGAAAAAAAGGAACCAAAATCGTTAACTGCTTCGTGTAATAGAAATGAACAAGAAAAAGACATATCGGAATCATTATCTGTTTCGCGTAGTGTAAGTGAAAAAGAAGAAAAAGGCGAATCCGAACCTATTTTACTGTATAAAGGGTTTTTAATGCTAAAGTGAGTGTAAGAATTAATGCATCAAGAAATTTTGAAGTTTGTGTGCAATTTGAAAAACAATACAGTGACGGACGAATTGTACTTAATGAAAATGAATGACGTGGGTTATTAGTTTACGATGACGCTATATCAAACCATTTAGAAAGAAATGATGATGCTAATGATGATGATGATGATGAAGTGATGCATATTGGTAGATACTGTGTAAAATTAACATGCGTACACGGAACTAATGTTGTAATATTTACACCTAAAGAAAACATTGAAAAAATATATCTCATATGTAGTGCTAGATATTGGTATAAATGCATGGAAATTAAGTCAGCGTTATTGGTTTCTTTATATTTCACCAGAAAATACTTACCTATTGTAACTTTAAGCTATGAAGATCTTATAGACAAAATTGCTCACGAAATAAGTCAAAGTAGAAACATTTCTAAAAATCAAATAAGTGCAATAACTAGAGCTGTATGTACAATAGAAAGATCAAAAATTAACATTTTTGATGAACATGTAACAAGTAAAGAGTTAATCATATATCAAATAGCTACTTTATGTTTAGATATCCTTACTCAAAAGTTAATAAGAATGTTCAATGTCTAAAAGTCATGTAATAAAAGGAAAAA
>JAGDQP010069458.1:0-10884 GCA_022664845.1 Lepisma saccharinum
CTTTCCTTTAAGCGGCCATTTTGTGCATTTTTAAGACATCATACGATCGTCACGTGAAAGCACTAAGACGCACAAACAAGAGAGCAATGAACTATATTAACCTAATTATTTCGTCACTTCAAGACCGTATATAAAGGACCCCGACAGACCAATCGATCTGCTATCTCACACAGCCGGTCCATGCTGTCACTCTGTACTACAGTTCTAGAAGGAAGCCAAGAAACATTGAAGGAAGTCCAGTATAGTTTAAATCTCATCTTAAAAGAAGCAGTCAATTTTGATACAAGTCTTAGAAGAACACAACTTTCAGCTTTATTTTCCAAGGTATGTTTCAAGGATTTCTTAGAACATTGGTGCTTAAATAGTTTCATTGCCTGAACGATTCGTGTGCTCTGTTGAATATTTTAGATTTGAATATAGCTTTTCGGTGTGTGCTGTATTTTATTTTGTTCGTTAATCTTCGAGTTGAGATTCTGCGCCTTTTTAGGGAAAATGTAAAATCTTGTTATCCATTTCATTCCTAAAGCTAGAATATACTCTATCCCAGAAGTTACCATTATATTAAAGCTAATATCCACTTAACTCACGCTGAACGTCCCTCTCGTATTTGCGAATGCTCAAACCTTTATCTGAGTTACGCTCGAGTAGACTTCTCTTTAGCCCCCAAATAACAAAACCTAAAGTCTACGTAATATTTGCCCCCACAAATAGAGAAATAATTTCTCTATAATTGAACACAATTGCAAGACGAAGCCAGACGTTCAAAGGACAAGTTCTAGACGTTCACAATAGAGTGATTCGGAACCTACTTTACCAAAATCTGCAGGTCCCGTCCTTAAAAGCTCACCAGCTTGTTTAGAACGTTAATCATAATTCACTCACCAACAAGGGTGTCCCTGGTGACCCCGCGTGATTGCAAACAGTGCTTCACGAGGCAATGAAATGCATCGAAGAACCTGGGACAGATAAAAGATGGTCGTCAGGAGTAACGCATCCCTTTTTCTGCTGAACCTTACGAGCCCATATCTGGCATAAACGGAATGAAGATAGGTACATCCCCTGATTGAATTTTTTAGGTTCAATTTGGGGTTCAATTGTTGGACTCAGATCACTACAGAGAGTGTCGAGGAATTCGACAATGAATTTTCCACACTGACGTGGCACCTAAATTTGCTTGACTATAACCCGTTTGACCTACTCTCCTCGCATACAAATGGGACAATTTCGAATATTATGGCGGGACGGGCGTAAGCCATAGTGCTGTTACCGCCCATACAACTGATTTTTTATCTTATCGAATATTATGGTTAACTTTGGTGTTCAGTAAATGCCAAGAAATATAGGACATTTCGCCATTCATTGTTTATGATTTTATCGTTTATTCCTTTCAGAATCAGCGAGCAATAAAGGTATCAATTTCCAGATTATGTTGATATAATATATTTTCATTCACTTTGAATGTAAGTTTTAAGGGCTTTAGACAACTTTGACTCAGACTTGATGAATGGTGATGGGAAGAATGGATGGAATGAAGGTAGTGGAAGGAAACGGAAGAACCCCGAAAAAACTTACGCACACAGTGTTTGTCCACCTCAAAGCAAAGATGGCATGAGCAGGGATCGAACCAACGACTCTTAGCACCAGAGATGAGGGCGCTACCATTAAGTTACCTTGACCCATGTTTACTTATTTTGGTCCAAGAATTATATGTCTGCAATACTTTCCAACCTTTCCTGAGCACCCGTTATATATATTACATCATAAATAGTTGTTGCATAGTTTAATTGTTGTTAATATAAGAGCTCATTTTTTCATTTATTCTTAAAATAAACGTTTAATGTAATTCCAACTGTGATCCACTATGACCCAGCATGATCATTAGTGTTTTCTTTCATTTTCTAGTATGTATCATAGAAATATCAATTTAATGAAATACGTTCTGGATAATTCAAATCCGCATAAACTGGTCCAAGTATAAACTTCGTGTATTTTAATAGAACCATTTCACTTCACGATACTTTGAAATAATCACAGTCATTGCTATTTTTCCATATTATTTTCATTCTGTGCGTGATAAGGACATACGAAATGGAAAATTTTCGTTAGAACGATATAAGAAAACAGCTACTTTGATATCCTGATTTGGTCTACTTATAATATAAGCTTTTATACACGTACACGACAAGAGGATAACAGGGTGTAACAAAAATGCACGGCAAAAATTTAAGATATTATTGCTGATATCAAAACAAGAAAAAAAAAGTTCCTATAAACATGGGTGTAGCAATATTGCAAAATGCCAAGGGTCTACAGGGCCACCAAGGCTGGGCCGCCCTTTTCGTTTAAGAGATGCAACATTTCCAACTTGGAGCCCAAATTCGACGCCTGAAAATGGGATGAAAATGAATAATTCTCGATAAATCAGAAACGAAATTTCCAGAAACGAAATTTTCATTCAATGAGTCGTTTATGATTTATCGAGAATAATTTAGTTTCTTTCCATTGTTAGACGTTGACTTTGGGCTCCAAGTTGGAAGCGCTGTATCTCCAAAACGAAGCTGATTTTCACTTATGTGTATAAGAACTTTCTTTCTTATTTTGATGTTAGCAATTACCTACCTCTTAAATATTTGCCGTGCATTTTTGTTACACCATGCACCTATAGAACATTATAATTATAACAGCTCCGTGGAACTTAGTATAGTGGCATAAAAAGTTACCAAACTTAATATACATGTATTGAAAACACGATTGTTCCTTTTGTAGGCTGTAATAGTTATTCGCAAATTTTCCTTGTATCAGTATTTATTTTCACTGCAAAAAATTACTGTTCTTACTTCTCCCTCGGGGTAAATAGAAAGATAAGGTATAATTTGTAATGCTGTTTTTTTAATTATAAAACTGAACCACAAATAATTCATTCCAGTTAGTTTGTAAAAAAACATGCATGTATGAAGGCGAAGTTATTCAGCCTTCGGTAACCTCTAAAACAGAAATATAAATGACACAAAAATGATAATACATTCAAAAGTTGCAGACATATCTATCCTACTTTTCCAAGTACCTCCACCTGCATCAACACACTACTCACTCTCCAAAAAAGTCCCTGAGTCGTAAGGTAGGTTTCCGTAGACTATGGGTTAAGTTTGTAAACGCGGGTTCAATTTCTGCATATCAAACGAAACAAGGGAAATCTGAATTGCACACACAATATTTACGAAACAAAATTAAATACTGATTGAAGAAGTAGCATAGTTATGCACGTAACTTTTGTATATATTAACATTTTTGTGCCAATCTTATTTTCTTTTCGTCAGATCGCCAGAGATTGAAAGAACTTGACCTCGTAATAAAGTTGAATAAGAAAGCTATATCTGCATCGCGTCTTTTATAGTATTTATGAGTCATTTATTTTGGTCTCTTCAATTTTTTTTTCGCCGTGTAAGTACTCGATTTGAAATTCTCTTCAGACTCCCCTTCTTAATCGTCTAGACATTTTATTTCCAGTCGTTGATTCTTTCAAGTTTTCCACTCGATTCACATTTCGTGTTCACGTCGGAATTCATTGTAGCCTTGATCTTAGATAAAGAAAAATGTACAAAATAAGAATCATATTTGCTTTTAGGTGGGTTTGTTTACTGTCGTCAAAGAAGAATAAAAAGTTACTTTAAATAGTAAACATGAGTGAACTTTACTATATACTTATTATACATGTAATTCACTATTCTCACCACATAAAGACTATATAATATCAATTAAAAACAAGGAACGTAAACAAGGTAGTCTCGAACCCTACAAATAAAACGAAAAGCGAAATACAATACATATTCAAATCGAAACTCAATGTTCGGTCCTCGTGCTTCAAGTGTAAAACTGTAATAAATTCTTTTAACCTTTTATGATAATGGTGAACTAGAGGAAAAAAAGATAACAAGAAAATCATGAAATCAGAAAGTAAGAAATATTAAACGGAAAGGTAAATTAGAATGCGTTTTGACCGATTGAAGCCGTAATTTAAGGGACTACCGTATTTTACAGCCTCTGGCGTTACAATTCCCCTTTTCCCGTAACTTTTATGGTGTGCATAGCAGTTGGAAACACAAGGCATTGATGCCTGGAATTTAGTGAATGAATCAAACTCGCATTGGACTTGATGAAACAGTGAAAAATGTGAAACATCTTATTGGTCTTTTCCTCCCCAGTAGCACACAAATGTGTTTTGAACGTTGATGTTTATTTTGTTGATTATTGGTTGAAAAATATACGTTTAATTTTAAATCATATTTCAACAAAGACGTTAGTTGAAAAGATGTTAGTTCGACGTGGATTCAACTGTTATTTTCAACTATGGTATACATATCGTTTCATGGGATTCTTCCTAATTTAGTGGAATAAACTTTCTATTTCAAAGCTAATTGAATACCATTAACTATTATTTTGTGTCCTCTTTTGCATGTTCAAAACATGTTGGATTTGCATTTTGAAAACAGATTGAATTTGAAACTATATTTCAACGAACATTTAATTTAGTTAATAGGACGTTAATATAAAGTGTTTTCAACTTTCCTTTTCAACTATGACATACATTTCGCTTTATATGCGTTTTTTATAAGATGACATATTACACTTATTGAGAAATACAAATGTAATAGTTCAGCAATGATTAAAGTGTTAAAGAAGGAAAAATGCACAAAACAAAGAAAGAAGAAAAGTGTTGATTATTTTTATTCTTACATGATGGTAAAAAGTACGCTTCTGGCTCTGTGACGATGCGTTCAAGACTCCCTTTTGCTACAGATACCGTGAAAGAGTAGTGACTCTCATGGCGGCTTCGTGGATTAGGGATAACGTGTCGAGCTACCAACGACGAGTGCGGAAAGTTCCAGCTTCGAATCGCACAGCAGACGGTTGGATAATTTACTGTTGGAAAATTAATTTTGTGTATTATGATGAAAGTAACGGACAAAATGCAGCTAAATCTCTATACCAAAAGACAGCAACCACGCTCTGTTTTGGCCAACTGAATCCGTTTCTTTATTGTCTGCTTTTTGATTTCAACATGTTTCTTCTCAATCATTATTCAACGTCAAGTAAATCGTTGAACAGAGGGACATTTTGGTACATCTACAGAGTTAAAATTACTATTTAGTACTAACGTTTAATCCACGTATTTTCAACGTATGTGTACTACTCTGGCTGATATGACTGAAGCGAAATCAGAAATCACATTACAGGCATTTACTTGCGCTGACTGAAAGTAAACCGTGATATAACCTACCAATGTTTAAGTGCTATGACCGATATGAAACCAAGAAACAATGAGAATGACTGTCATTAGAAGAGTTTCAATCTGCATTACCTTCTGGTGCCGATCTGTAGCCTATGATCTTCAAAAGACTGTGGTAAATTTCAATGTATTGTATACTTTGACGCGAGTTTCACTACTTGCTCTCAATCTTATGAGCAGAAAAATTACAGTTACAAACCTTTAAGTTTTAACAGTGATGGAACGTTACATCCTACTACATTGGTACACTGTTGAAAATATACTTCTTCTACATTTCTAATATATACATCTTCCCTGAAATTGTTTTTTGTGCAAAAGATGTGAGAACATTTCAAGAAGAAAAATCAGGACTTTATCATGCCTTTATAAAGATACATTTTGTACATTTACCATGTACATTTAAAATTACGCTTTATGCGCTTCTTGCACAAATCTTGTTCACTGTACATTTACCGTGTACATTTAAGATTACGCTTTATGCGTTCTTGCACAAATTTTGTTCACTGTACATTTAAGATTACTCTTTATGCGCTTCTTGCACAAATTTTGTTCACATTATATCTGAGGCGTACTCGTTTTTGCTGTCTTTACAATAAAGTTAAGTGTAATAGCCTTGTCAGCCTGTTTTTATTAAATCAAACTCCTCGAATTGTAGCAAGAAAGCTGATGGGTACAGTGTGTTCGTCCTAGCTCCGTACCGTTAAGCGGGGTAATTTTGGGTACAGAGTAACTTTAGGCAAAACCGGTACATCAAGATATGACTTTTTTAGATTTTTCGTTAGTGAGGTTTTGTGTCAATCTAGGGTGTGAAGTTCGCTGAATATTGACATTTGTTGTTTATTCACATGATTAAAAGTAGCGATAAAAATATTGCTAAGGTAAAGTTTTTATCACTAAATAAGTGATTTTCAATAGATATCAGAACTGCCGTGTTACCATGTGATGCCAAAATAGGAAGGCTGAATAATTTTGTTTTGTTAGAACATATGAATGCCAACCTTTTAAAAAACTGTGTGACCCTTTTGTCATAATTTTACAAGAACCGTTTTCATACATATTTTCTCCAATGCTTGACTGTACATGAATATTTCTGTGTACATAGCGACGCCTGAGAATTGTATTGTCGTATCTCCATAGGAATCCCTATGGAGATACGATAATACAATCCTCGTGCGTCAATAGGTTGAAATGTAAATGTAAACCAGTTTCTTTGGATCATTTCTATCAACAACAAAAATATTCATTTATATTACATTTCAGCGGTGAAAGAAAAACGACGTGCCAGATTTATATTGAACTTTTGCTTCATTCCTAATGTAGTTTTTCAGGTTTTCTGAATTTGAAGATCTAAAGGCATTGTTCACTTACTTATTGCATAAACACAACAACAGAGAATTCTGATTACAAAGTTACTCTAATATGTAGCAAATACTCTGCAACTTCCTATTTGACATTGAAGACATTCAGTGATTTTTAAATACAGTGACTTTCCGTCGGCGATTTGTTACTTTAAACACAATTTTAACTTAAATTTAGTACCCAATCATTCTACATAACACAAAATGAAAATTATCAATGAATTTGTTCTGTCTTAATGAAAGAAATGAAAGGGGACGGTGAGCTCTTAATTTTTCTGTATCCAATGTAACATCTTCAAACGGGATACTCAAGATATGAGTGCAGAAAGAATTTTGGCCAAAGTTACCCCAATTTCCGTGGCAGCCCTAGGCATATAAAAATATATTTAATATAAAAATACGAGATAAAAAATTTAACATGATATGACATAACAAAAAGCGATAGTAAGAATTAGTTTATTAGTGTCATAAGTTACCCCATACGACAGTTTTTTAAGGCATTAAACTAACACCAAAATGGTCCGCATTCCATACTGATTCTTCCTCACATATTAAAACAAATACGTCTACCAAATGCTTATTAATACATTCTTACTTGTGAAATCCATTTGTTTACAACTTTCTAAGCTACAACATTTTAAGCGTTCAGATGTGATAAAACATTGACTCGTATAAAGTGTACAAACGATACACTTAAAATTACAAGAGGTGTAGGCTGTATGTGTTTCATTAATAACTACTGGTTCTCGAACGTAGATTCCTAAATTTTTCTTTCCCTATACTGAAACTACTCAAGTGACATCTATCCATTTCTCTAGGATATTTACATTATCATTCCTTGACAAAAAATGTGGATACAGCTGGATCTGAAACGGATCACCGGGTGAATCGGATCAAGTTTTGGACCTGGTCATCGGGTGTGTGCTTGGAACCCGACGTGACCGGGACCATGATTTAGACCCGGAGAACGAAACATAGCTTTTAATTCTTTTCTTATAACAAACTTTTGCGATTATGCAGTATTTCTTTCAGTAATGAAGGGAACCGGGGTTGTTATCCCGAGAGCACGAGAATAACGGCACCGAAAATTTCCTCCTTATAGTAATAACATATGAATAAATTTTCTCAGAAACCGGACATCTCGACTCCCTGGCAGGCTTGCGTTCTGCATACAGATGCTATCATGAAAGGTAGAGCTATCGTTTTAGACAGAAATTGGTCATCTGATACCAAAATGTAGAGTCTTGAAAGAAGTTTCAAATATCCGATTTCCGTCTTAAGCGATAGACCTTCCATGATCGCATCTGTGCGTAGAACTCAATTTTGCCAGAACGTGGAGAAGTCCGGTTTCTGAAATAACTGATTCATATGGAAATAGCCTCATATCTCTGTAAAGAACAATAAATAGTATGTATAGTCTGTACATTTTGAATATAATATTTGGTATTGTTTATGTATCACCATGTTTTTAAACAATTTAATTCAATTTGCTACTAAAATGTAGTTCATCAACCTTTATAAACTAAATTCAAAGAGCGGAATATTTAATCTTTTGAGAGCGGAAAGAGAGACCACTCTTTTAAAGTGAATTTCCATTGGAGAAAAGAATAGAAATTTCCGCTCGAAAAAAATGGGATCTATCCATTTTGATGAGAACGTAGACATGATATTCTTTTAGGGGAATTTCCATTTATTCAGATAAAGTTTTCATCTTTTAAGCACGAAAATGTAAAAAGATGGAAAAGGGAGCATTTATTCATAAGTAGTAAGAAAAATAGTAATGTACTTATAAAAACTTAATGTCGGGGAGATATGAACTCAGTAACTTCCGCCAGCTATCCGACGCCTTAACCCCTCAGCCAGCCGTTAAACGGCGAGAAGACACCTTCGAAATAGTTTCTTTCGTCTCGTCAGGTACTTGAGAACAGCGTTCAAAGATTTCTTGTACATATCTTACTCTTTACTCCTGACGTATTCTCATATATTTTTGTCACTGAGAAAAGTTTTCTGTTGTCATTTTTAATCAAACGCAACGCGATAAATTTCATAGTACAGTTTTGTCCTTTGATAGCCTTGCAGTAATAACTGACGGAGAACAAAATGACTAAGAGCCATGACACAATGTGAATCACTCTAAAAATGAGAAACAAACCACTCTAAAAAGATTAGAAATCGCTCTTTCAAGTTTAAAGAATAAATTACATTTAAATGCATCGGAATTCTATCTAGAAAGGTCACATTTTCCATCCAAAGGAAGAACGTTTTGTTGGAAACCATTCTTTTTTATTTAAATTTCTGCACTGGAAAGAGTGGTCCCTCTTTCCGCTCTAAGAAGAGTGAATATTCCGTTCTTTTGACTTAGTGGTATATGGAAAATTATTTTTTCCACATTCACAATAAATGTATTTATAACAAGAACCCAGATACAGCACTCAGGACCATTTCATATTTTACACCAAATACTTTCAATATAAGTGTTTTTCTTTGTTAATAATGCGGTTATAATTAAATAATGAAATATATTTGGGCAGATAGTACATAGATCACTATATATATGAGCTCACTTCTCAAGGAATCTCACAAGTGACAATAATATTATTGATTTAAGCCACAGGAGCAAGACCAGGACAAATCGGGTCAATTAAGTCAAAATTCGATCATCAGGTCGCTGGGTCACAAAGTCAGTTCCATTCCAGGTCAACCGGTCAAGTATCGGACCGGGTCACCAAAAGATGCCCAATTTTGGCTCCGGATTCAGCATCAACATGCTCACTATTCGTAGTATAAAGAATGAAACTTCTGGACCCTTCTCAATTGCGAGGTGGATGCTGTTCTCTTAATGTATTTCACTCGATGTAACTATGCCCGTTCGTCCACTGCCACGATGCGATCAAGCGATTAATAGAACTCCTACATTTATATGTATAAAGAATAATTTGATTCAGTTGTGTCAGTGCCCGTTCCTCCACTGCCGTAATTGAAAACAAGAAACCAATTGCGTACGATCAAGCGATTAGTAAAACATATACATTGGTTTGTATAAAGGCCGCTTAGTTTCAGTGGTGGCCGAGGATGAACTTGCGTCAAAATATATATACATTTGTCTGTGCAACTAATTAATTGACCATACGCGATTGATTTCTTGGTTTCAGTCCTGGCAGTGGACGAAGGATCTAACTCGTCGTAAAGTACCAATGGTAAAGCAAATCATTTCGCAACGAACACTTCGACCACTCACTCACTCACTCACTAACCGGACTCCTGCATCTTCTCCACAGTGCACACAGAGTTGTAAATCGAATAGAACAATCTTAATCTTGTCATTCATAGAACTTGTTCTAGTCTCGCTTTTTGGAGAGTGGTATGGATTAAATTTGCCATGGTTGCAGGGAAGGATGTGGTGTCGAAAGCCAACGTGACTGAGGCTCTGAACGTGAGGAGAAAATGGAACCTCTTAATAAGAAGACCTCCCTAGTTTTTCTCCTCTATTCCTTCCAGTTTCTCCCCTACTTTTTCTCTTATTGCTCGTTCTTTTTCCATCTCTCATCTGTCCTTTTCTTTGCTATTCTTCCCTTCGTTTTTCTTTCCGTCTTTCTTCTCCCTTTTACTTGCTGCTGAGCTGTTCTCGACTATCTATGAATCACCAGAAAAATTGAGAGAGAAAGAAGATGAGCAGGAGAAAGCGAGATAGATAGACAGACAGAGAGAGATGGAGAGAGGGTCTTGCAGAAACACATGGCAGCGGTGGCTAGGCGGAGGAAGCTAAAAAAGAAGAAGCAACCAACTGTAAGAGGTATGGGGTGAGATAGCCTGAAGAACGGAGACAATACAAAGAAGAGGGAGAAAAACTATCAAAGTGAAGAATGGAGCATAAAAACGGAAACTCCCCATGAATTCTTGAAGTCTGGAAGTCAGACGGAGAAATGTACTTACATCCTTGAGCGAAATTCCATTTTGTAAAATGTTCGTGAGTATTGTCTGTGTGGGAGGGAGTGTAGTGTGTTGCTGGAACTAGCTTAGAAAACGCCTGATCATAATCATCGTTTCCATCGGAAATGATTTATATTTTTCTAACTACATTTCAAAGATGCTAAGCATCAGTAACATTAAGAAAACGATCTACTGAGACTAATTAATTAATAATGTGACGGGATGTAAATTACACTCGTCTAAGTCAGTCTTCGTATTTACAGAGTTAAACATACTTTTTTAAAAGAACGTTACATCTCAAAGATATAA
>JAGDQP010069461.1:0-10883 GCA_022664845.1 Lepisma saccharinum
AGTGGAAGTATGACTTGTGCAAGACAGAAAAGCACAACAAAACTAATACCAGGCCAAATAATTGATTTAAGGAACTTATTGAACAAGTTAATAAAATTTATTCCAAACTTTCTCGAAACGAAAATATCACTGACAGCGACCGAGATATAGTAAAACCTTGAATCCTTTTGTCCAATAAAATTGATGGCTTCCAGAAAGAAATTTCCGAGGTGAAAGAAAGCAGTTATCGGACCAACAAAACGTCATGTGCATTGGAACCAGAAAATCGAAACTTAAAACGTTCAGTTCAAAAGTTAGGCAGTAAAATTGATGAACCAGAACATACACAATTGCAGGAACATGTTGAAATCCTCGGAGTTTTCGAAGCTAAAGACGAAAATACTAACGTCATTGTAATGGAAGTGATCAAAGCAAGCGCAGATAGTGTTGAAAACATGAGTTTGAGAAAGTTTACAGAATACCATCTTCTAGAAAGGATAAATAAATTTAATATTTTATAAATCAACTAAAACCTAAAACAGCTCTTGGCAAAGAGGACATACGTTAGATATATTAAAGAAGAGTAAAGCTAATATCCTTAAGCTCCTACAATACTACAGTATACATAACTTTAAGTTTAGAAACAGATTCAGTTCGGAACCTATCTAAATAAACTTAAAGTTGAAATTATAGAAAATATAAAAAAGTTACATACAAAAGAGTAAAAAATTGATGTAATAATTATCGCCTTATTTTATTACTTAGTCATTAAATTTGTTAAAAATGTTTATTAAGAAAAGATTTGTCACCTTACTAGAAAATAATAAAGTTTATACATGTACTTGAAATCCTGTTAATTTGATTTAGGAATCGTGTGATACGAAGTGTAATATTATCTTGGTTTAGCAGCTGTGTAAAGATAGGAAACAATCTCTTCAATTAGATGAATATTTGTATGTGAGTTATTACAGCAATGTAAAAATGGAGTTTCTCAAAGAGGTTTGTTAGCACCAGTTCGACTCTTAATAAGGATCTATGCACCTTAAAACTAAATGTCTATATACAATCATTTCTGCACAATACTCCAATTTACTATCACCGGAAATACGTGGACAGAAACATAAAATCTGAATTAGGGTTTCGAAACAAAAATTCATAGTGTATTGTACATTTTTTTTTGTTTTAAAAAGTGAAACCACTAAGGACGTTACTTTTTCATCAACTTTGCTTAGACAACCACAAAATATATCACTGAAACTTCATAATTATAGACATAAGGGTGGTTTGGCTGACAAGTGGTGTAAGTCCAAAAATTCCGAAAATGGACTAACAATATTGTCAAAAACTTGACAGCTAGATCCATAAAATCGTCAAGCGGTGTTGTTACCAGTTCTGTAGTTTGGTCACAGAATTCGTTGAAAATTATTTCACTACATGGAATGGCCGAGCAGTTTCAACTGTCAATCTGCTCTTCTGAAAAATTATTATTATGGACTTACAACACTTCTAAACCAAACCGCCTATATTGTAAATTGTAATTACAGTTATCTTGTTAAGGATGAAAATTTAAATTACTTAGACACAATTATTGATAAGGATTTAAAATGATATTTTATTACATATGCTGTTAAGCTTAAAGAAAAACTGTTATACGAAATTGTTCAACTTCGAAATATTATTATCAGTGTAAACATTTCACGTGTGGTATATTGCGTTCTTTCACAAGGTATACTTCAGTATGTCAATCTAAGTTGGGGTGCTTCTTATCTTTCGAACTTCAAGCTATGGGTAGTACAACAAAACAATATCATAAGACTATGCCTATAGAAAGGCTTCGACAATAAACTAGAAGTGATAAATAAAAGATTTTCTGTGGGTGTACTTTCAAAGTTATATTGCACATTGTGTTCTAATGTATATTAAAAGAGAATCATGAACAACATCATTAACCCAATATCAAACGTACTACTTAGCTCCTAAAACTAATATAATAAAATTACAATCAAAATTGAATAAGATGAAATAATAGGAACATACAAAAGATTAACTGCACAATAGGTAGGAAACGTGAACAAATTGAATCAATGGCTAACTAATAGCTATAGTGGTTACGAGGAAAATGAAGGTAAGGTTATTTGCGTAGTACCATGTCTCAAAAGTAATTTGTAACATTCATAAATGTGCAAACGTACTGCAAAAGGGATATAAAGTTTCTGATGTATGTATACGAATAGAATATCTAATTGAATATTTACATGTAGTTTGATGTATTAGGAGTACTAAGACATTACCGAAACCGATTCTCCAGCAAAACGAAGCGTAGTCCTCTGCAAGTCAGTAGACAAAGTGACACTCGTAGACAGTCACTGTAGACAAAGTCACAACCGTAGACACCCTTCAAGCCTTCTGCAATGCCCTACCCAAGGTTGTAATGATCTGGACATGTGTTTTGTGTTGGTATTATTGGTTATTTATAAGTTTATTTCCATTTTATATATGAAGGGTGTCGGGAGAATAAACAAGGAATGTCACAATACAAGTTTATTGAGAAAATGAAGTTTTAATTCCTCCATTGCTTAATGTTTAGACGGCTCAACAAGTATGTAATATTGTCTCCTGTGATCTTATGAGTTTTTTACCTACGTTCTTTGACAGCTTTGAAGTTCCAACTTTACCCAATAGAATGAGCTATACTATTGCTAGAAATGGACATCCCGGCATTACCCCGGCACTATTCATATATATTTCGTATGTCAGCGAAGGTAACTATGCATTTTGTTCACCGAGTGTACATTGTATATTTTAGTTAGAATATGAATTTTTTGTATGTGGACACATCTTTATATCTTTATGTTTATGTTATCTATTAGGAATATGTATTTGCATTTATTTGTAAAATAGAATGCACATTTGTTATATTTTCTTATTTCTGTAAAATTGTTATTATTGAAATCTCGCAAAAAGACATTGAGGATGAAAATAATAGTTGATTCCTATCTACGTGTGTTTGCTGCTTCTGTGGCCTTACAAGAGGATACTCGATGTTGACTGGATGATGTGGCAGTGATGAGGAAAGAAGAAGAAGGAGAGTGTGAGTAGACTCATCGAGCTCTACGTAAACGATACTGGAGTGACTACTTCGTGTTTAAAGATAGATGCCAGAGCAAATATTTAAACTTGTTTGTCCACTTCCAGTCTAATCCAATGTGGACCAAATGTTCAGTTCTAACTTAGTTTTATACGCTTCTTATCGCTGTGTGGCCCGATCTTTTATTTAAGTCTTAGTTCCTGAGTTATTCATGTAAGAGTATATCGTACTCTGTATAGAATTGAAAATACTGGAAATAATATATACATTTTTTTGCAAGAATTAGGACATGAATAAAAAACGAGCCACACAACTCATGAAATTTTCAATGGCTGCAGTCAGTCCAGTATCGTTTTTGATAGAGGTCAGTGTTGGAACCACAGAAAATAATAAGTAGTGCCTCTTGCTGTACTGTGCATACTATACAAAAAGACTTATGCTGCCAT
Source organism: Lepisma saccharinum (assembly GCA_022664845.1). Classification (NCBI taxonomy): domain Eukaryota; kingdom Metazoa; phylum Arthropoda; class Insecta; order Zygentoma; family Lepismatidae; genus Lepisma; species Lepisma saccharinum. The sequence goes on from JAGDQP010069461.1 coordinate 3,514, forward strand.
CTGACGGTAGGTCGGCGGATGGAAATAAGATCACGTGATACCACCGAGAAATGCCACTGGCGGAAAATTATGAATTTTTATTGGCTAAGACGTCAATGAAGTTTTTGGCCATAATAGTCGTTATATTTCATAAAAAATGTTGAATTAATTTAATATTGTTTATGTTTTATATGTTTTTATAGTCTTTTTTATTCTTTAGAAACAGATTGCTCTTTATCTCATCTTTGCCTTCTAAACTTGTTTTCTTTCCTCTTGATTTTATATCCATTTTTTTCTTCTTCTTCTTCGTTCAGTTATATAGATAAAGAACGAGGGCTGGTTAGCTAGAAACAAGGATCTTCTAATAGAGGATTTGCTTGTAACTATCTCAAGCACAGAGAAAGAATGAAGCCAAAAATAACTGAGCATCGATCTGATTGTTTAGCGAACAACTAGTAAGCTTGTTAGCAACTTCGTTAGCCGAAAACAGTGTTTTTGAATGGAGTAAGTGGGCTAACTGTGACGTTGGTCTCATGTTCTTGGCAAAATCACATATCTTCTATTAGAATATCCCTGGTTAGAAACTGAAGGCATCAACTTTGGCTGCAAGTATCGCTGCTATCGAGCACTGGTAGAGACATCTACTGACATACGCGAGAATTTCTAGCAATCACTTATTATTTTCTTAGGTGGAACCACGAGCGAGTGAGGCTAAAGATACAACGTGTTATGTGTGACTTGGAGACACATCGTTTGTTAAGAAGTGGTGCGCCATTGAATAACCCATCAAACAAAGTACTAAAGATTTGAGTTTGAAAGTTAAAGTTATACATTCACTTAAGTGTATAGTAGTTTGCGAGTTTTGAAGTGTGGCTACCAGGCGTCGTATATTGGAAAAAGCCATTGTGATAATCCTATGAATATTCTTCAATCGATTATAGATCTGGACTTCTCCAGGAAGGTGACTTCTGGTGACGTATGAAAGAGATTTATGGAGAAGTGCTTATGCTCCGAGCAAGGTTATATTGTTACAAGGAATACACGTATATAAGCCGAATAGAACATCTGAAAGCATCAAGAGAAAATTACAACATTCATCCTCAGCCCCCTGACGCAAGGAGCAAGGTTGGCTGTTTTGGTAAGGTACCAGCTCAACATTTCCGGATACTTAGGTAACGGACTCTTATTACTATTGTTAATAATATTGCAAGTGTCGAAGTTTCGATCCATTCGCAATTCGATAGACACGTCTCATTTCAGTGAAGCAGAATTTATTTTATTTGGAACTATTTCAATATCGAAGTTGATTTTTGCCCAAGTGAAGTGTTTTTATATCCATTAGATATAAACTAATTTGCATCACCGAACTCATAGACACTTTTGTTAAGTAGTCTAGTTTGCCGTGCTATGTGGCTAGTTTGTCGTACTTTACCCTCTCTATATATTCTAGTATTGCTGAACTATTTTTTAATCAGACTTTTGATTGCCAGTGGATTAGTTGTCGACCCTTTATGGCTATTTTTCATACTGTATTGTGAAAGCTGCTATCCACGTATTCTTTTTAGGGATCACGCAGTGGAAGATTGGCCTGTTTGCTACCATTAACCTACTTAAATTTATACTGAGCCTTCTTGGAACGATTAACTGCCATCTTGGATTCGTTTTTCTTTTGTCTGCATTAAGGAGATTATTAATTTGTGAGACTGTTCGCATTGTGGTGTGCGAACTTTCATTGGCACTATTTTCATCTCGCCTACAAAATCGTATCCGTAGTGAGACTATTGAATTATTTAGTTGTTTCTGTGTGACTGTGTGTGTGTATGACAGAAATAGGGAGGTAGAGATAGAGAGAAAGAAAGAGAGAGATAATGTTTCCAAAAACCTGAAAGACTCGGAAAGAACGATTGTGTGGAAGTGTTTCGATCAGACACAACATTTTTCGTATAAGTTTTTCTGCAGAAGCAGTATTCTTTTCCTTTCCTTTCCTTTCTTTTTTTTTTTTTTTTTTTTGTAAATCATTTCGAATGTATGTAACTAGTAGTCTTAGCGGTGTGTGGAGCAATTCAACACTATTTAGAGAGCATTAGCGCATTGTTTAGCGGATGTAGCATTAATGAATGATTTCTTGTGTATATATAAATAGTCAGATTTACTCTAGGAGTAAGTTACTGAGCCACTGTAGCTCAGTGGTAAAGCATTGACGTAGCATTCAGGAGTTCGTGAGTTAAATCGTCCAAGCAGCAAACGCACGTGAGAATGACGTCAGTTTAGCTCGAAAATTGATGCGAAACACGTCGAAATGACGAGTAAATGCACAAACCAAACGACATATGTACAATTCCTCCAGTGACAGCTTGTTCCTGTATCTATTTGTTTCAAATAAACATATAAATGAACCTATCTGTTCCGAAACAATCGTTTGATCTCGTTGTGTTTGCTGTTAACCGCATTTTAGAAAGCAACGGCACACACATAAAACAGTTGAATCCGACAAGTTCATTGTTTTACTCCAACTACATTGGGTAGGATCACGTAGTCGCTATTGAAAACAACATATAATCCTAGTATGTCGTCAAAATCTAGAGGATGAGATAGGACAGATTTATGTCAATTAAAATACCAAACTGTCACGTAATAGCGGGGTAGATTCCATTACAAAGACGTGATTTTGATTTTTCGACCAAAATATTACGTCAGTTTTACGTCAGTGTGTTGCTCGGGTTCCAGCGACCGACACAGATGTTTTCCAGGGTTTTTCCTCTGTCACACCAGGCAAATGCCGGGATAGTACCTTCAATTTAGACTTTGGCCAACACCTTCTCGTATCCTTTTCTCTCCCCTATCCCGGTCTGAGTGTTAGATGGCGAAAGGCCAGAAATAAAGAAATAAACAATCTAGACGTAACTTGAGCTCAACAATATGATGTATAGGCATCTACTGTATGTGTGTTTGGTAAGAACATAGAAGATTTCAATTTTGTCCAAACTTGTCTCTTACTACGTATAAACCTGTTTTTTTTAATCAAAGAAAATATAATTTTACAATCGCAATATCCTGTTTTTGAATTGAAAAGTATCATGGTACCTCGGGAACGAATCCGTGCATATGATCCTGTCCACTCTTCGTAATCAGTCGCTCTTGAGTCGGGATAATGGCGCGTGGGCAGGTATTCGTAAGCAACGGACACAATGCAGAGTATAAATGTTGGGTTTGGGGTAAATTGCACACAATCACATAAAGGTTATATGCACATGTGCAAATTATCCCAACACCTTTCTGGTAATGTTAGTTTACTTGACACAAACATTTTGTGGAATGAAATTGAAAAAAAAAGAACAAAAAAAACACACACCTCAGAATCAAGTCCACAGAGTAGGATATTTTCTAAAAGATCTTGCTTATAGAAAATAGCTAGCGAAATGAATAGAATACACAAAGAAGAAAATTATTCTTTCCGCTGAATCAATGAATGCTGATGATTGCTGTGAATCTTGTGTGAATGAAGAAACATCCGTTGAAATTAGCTTGTCCATTTCGCTCAGTAGTAAGAAAACAAGCCAAAAAATTTCAACATCATTTAATGAAACCTACGGTGTTCGATCACAAGAGGATAAACATGAGACACTTTCAAGAAACGCTGTTGACCAAGTCAATATGCTGAGAAAAAAAAGGGAAACGTACAGCAGTACCGAGAAAGGCAAAGAGATCATGGTATAATCCCTGTATTTGCCTGATGCGGTCGAAAGAAACCAGAGCAAACCTGTGAAGATGAACACTTTTGGGCAACCTTGGGCGCGAGTCCAGGACTTTGGAAATACGAGTGCATGTCGACGCTTTCCAACTGAATTGCGGATTTGAGCTCTTTCTTAAATCTTTGCTGAGAACCTGTATTACGCTGGAGTTGCTCCTATATTCATCTCTTTAAGTACTTTATCCATTTTTCTTTCATTACATCTGGAACTTCTACATCACATTCTTCTTTCTCTTCTCTCCCTAGTTTTTCAGCGTAGTAGCACAGTTATTCATAGAAACATAAAAATGTTTTTATAATTTCTTCAGTCCCATCAGGTCTCTTAGTTGCCATTTGTTTTTGTCTTAAACTGCTGTTTACCCAGCCCTATAGTCCAGGCTGTGACGTCGCGGACTTCGGATAGTCACTAGGCAGGTACGTGGGTTCGAATCCCGTGGCTGACCAACCTGACAATATTTTTCAGTGGTTTCCCTCTATTCTCCTCTGTGCTGAATTGAGTGATAGTGCTATGATATCATTCTATTTATATCAATACAAGAGATCGAATCTATTTGTTTCTATAAATGTACTTTATTTTTTCTTAAAAGATTTAATAAAATGTATTCTAACTGTAGGAGTGCTAAGTAAATAGTTAATTGACAATGGAAATTGATGATTAGTTTTTTAAGAGCATGTAGTATTCCTTTCCCTTTTCCGTATTTTGGATACCGAAATAAGTGATTTGCGTGATCGTTTGTAAATCCCAGTACAATGTTTCTTTGATTTTGATTTCGGCGTAAATGTGATCATGTTGTGATACTTCTATCTTTAATAGAATTATTACTTTTCTGTCTAACTTTTGAATACCAGGGGTTTGAGAGATTATTGCTAACATGCGGTTTGTTTCTTTGATTATATAGTATTGGAGATTGTTCTATCTATTCGTGCTATGTATTTGGAAATGTTTCTTGACTTTAAACATTATATCCATCCAATGTAGCTTAATGTTGCTAATTTCTTCATTATACGCAATTTTACGATCTAATATATATCAAAGATAATTTCCTTTTGAATACCTGTACTTTTGACATGTGTATTGTTTTTTCTTGTTGTTTTAACAAGTGATATATGTGTAGTACATTCGTTACTGTGTTTGAATTATTAGAGTCACTCCAGAAAATTTCAAATGTTCTCTTTCGTATCTAATTACGAAATGTTCTCTTTCGTATCTAATTTCAAAGCGTTATATCAGCTAATATTACGGTCAAAGTGTAATATTTTACAATGCACTTGCGTACATTACAACTAAAGTACTCTATCACTCTTGATTCGCAGATGGCATCATTGAAGGGGCTTTCGTGAGATCATACTTAAGTTATAATGCAGCTATCGTGTTATTTGCGCCAACAAGTTAGCAGTGAAACTTTCTGTTCTTTACAATTGTATGATGATACTATGTTCATAATGTTCACGGTTACAGTTGATATGTTTAAAGTGATTTTAACGTGTTTGTTTGTATATTTATATATTTCTGTGAAGTTCTGTAACTTCGACATAATGTGAAAGTTTCAGTTGTTAAATCCCTTTGCAAGGAACAAGATATAAACAAATACCACTTTTACATACTTTTATTTAATTCGCAATGGTTCATTGTGTCCTCAAATCTTACAACGTTAATTTAACTCATTTCCCGACGTCATACAATAAAGATATTTTGCACAGCGACGTAAGTCGGGTGACAATACAATATCTCATTGTTGCTTTCATATATTGTATTTCTATATATCAAAAATGTTATTGATATTGTAAATCATATTTGGGATATAATAATATTAACAAGGAAGTCAATAACAATAATTAGAATTAATATAAAACATATGCAATTTATGTACAAGATACAAAATTAAACTAGAATGAATATTGAGTTTAATAATTATAATTTGAACTCATATGTATGTGGAATGAACTTTTGTGGAGTTTGTTTTCTGCATATTCCATTTTTCTAATTGCCGATTGTGAATCTGTTTAGATAAAAAATGATTATGATAATTTTAAACAATATTTTAAAGTCAAATATAAATCGACCTTAAATTTCAGCTGTCAGAATTGAGGCATTGTCTACTAAGCTTCGAGACTCTTTCTATTTAATTTTAGAACCGTAAATGTTTACTCCAACTCCATCGTTCTGTTTGGATAAGTTCGAATATATGAAAAGGTATCCATTTATTTATTTACGTCTTGCTTTACATGGTGAAGTTAAGGCGCTTACGGCCTTTTCTACCACTCAACCATGAATACAGAGAGAGTAATTAACAGTTTCGGTAAACACTACTATCTAATCTATTTTTCCTGATATTTTTTAATATTTGTAAAATTGGAAATGGAAGAACTAAATATGATTAATAGCCTTGAGGTATCTTTGGCTCACGCCCAGGGAATAGAAGTTTGTATTCATCATTCAGAACTGAAATACAAAGAACAAAGTGGCGGACTTCTTGTTATTATTATTTGTGATATTTCCTCTTCCTTTAATATTTACTGATGGTAGGAGTGATAAAAGTGTAGAAAATATTGGATGATGGTTACCTCGCAAATTAAATGTATGACAATAGATGTTCTCGGGAAGTATTACTTCTGGGTGAGGAAGTTAATAACAGCAGCGAAAGTGGTAAAATGACTCTTCGAATAGTTGACATGATAACACTATTCGAATGCTATTACTTTGATCTCTTACGACGATTAGAATCCGAATTGAATACAAAGGTTTTCTAAGTTGTTGTCAAAGATATTGATCAAATTACAGTAAAGAATGTACAAGACCTAGATTCAACAACTTTTTATTCTATATTTCTACCAGAAACAGAAGTCTAGATATAGCAATAAAACGAATTTCCAAGACGGTGATCTAAATGCGAAATGACTCATAATTATTGAGATGGCACCCATTACACATCGACACATTAACATCATCGACGCCGTACCGAAACATAACAAATAATATATTCCAAGATGGTAGCAGAAATGATAAAAGCGACAAATAAAGGTATGAAAGGACTATTAGTTAAATCCAAGACTATTTATTCCACAGCAATACTACATTAATAATAAAGTTAGTATTTTCTAAAATAATAAATGATCTCAAATAATATTTTGGGGCATTAAATGATCAAACATAAGTCGAATAAAGTTTACTTGACATCGATGCAATAGTGCAGTTCCTACATAATTATGTGTAAAAGGTAGCACGTAGCGGCCAAAGTGGTTAAATTACATCTGTTGAAATGAATTGGACACTATTTACCGAAATCAGAAGCAAAGTTATAAACATAGGGAGTTTATTCTAGCGGATACCGGAAGTAAGACCTGAGTCAAAACCGTTTATTCGATATTGATGCGACGGTTCAAAGTCAAAATGTGGAAAAAGGACGACTATTCAAAAGAGCTTTCTGAGGTTGAATATTGAGTTTATCCCCTATTCTCGAATTCGGGGGATCATTGAAACTGGGACCTAATAAATTCGTTATTCGCCACCTACAAATTCCGTGCTTATTAGATGTATAGTATGTTAAATTGAACACGCATGTATAAAAAGGCACATAGTACCGCTGACTTGGGATTTGTTCTGGGGAAGGTAAGAAGACCCGAGTTCTATTACCGACAA
>JAGDQP010069462.1:0-10883 GCA_022664845.1 Lepisma saccharinum
ATTGTTTAACTGTTTCATTTTAAAGTTCAATTTCGAATATTTATAAAAATAATCAAATCAGTTGCATTTTCTCGTGCTTACCAGAGTTATTTAAAATATTTAACTTTCAAAAAATTAATAGTAAGTGTGTATGTTAAATAAGATGTTTGAAACAAATATAAGATGTGACATGACAGACGAGAATTTATTTTGGTAAGTATTTTGAAAAATGTTTACTGTTCTAATTATTCATTATAATTTTAGTTTGTAATATAGTTATGATAATGTTTGTATGGTAAGGGGTATTAAATGTACGTAAACGAAGAGAGCGCAGGAGAAGCGAGAGTGTTGCAATTTTGTTAAGGAATTACACATCAAAGAGGAGAGGGGATGAAAAAATGTACGTACGAAAGTAAAAATTCAAATTGTATTATTTAAAATATCCGCATTAAATAACAGTGTAGTCGATCAGTGGTTAAGCGATTGCAAGCGCCCTACGACCCCAAAAGGTATTAAAAACCATTATTTTTATGTATTTATAATCCCCTGCCCACCTTCCCCTTTCCCACAGTTGTATTGTTGTTCCTTTACAGCATTACTTTCTATGGAATTTTGTTCATTTTCGATCATAAACTGGAGTTTGTATAAAAGCATTCAATTTGCGAACATTTTCATGGTGAAATTTGTATTCTACACGTAAAAGTACCTACGGAAATGCATCTGATAACTCATTTAGTTAATATAAAGTTTCACCTTCAAGGTTGATTTTACTGCTTAAAAGTCGCTCAAGTTACACGACTCGACTTATTCGGGACACAAATATATGACAGAGTGCGGGTCTGTGCGTGTTATTTTCGCTATCTATATGCTTCAAATAAGGTCCAATGTCAAAACTCGCTGAACAGCAAAAATAGTTCCCTTGTAAGTTTTCGTTAAACGATCCGTGTATGTTTGGATCTTCCTTTGGAACTTACCTCGAGCACGGAGAATGGTAAATAATTGGAACAATGACTAGAAGATGACAGAGAGCACAATTCTATGGATTGTTACAAGGTAAGAATTTCAATGTCTAAATTATTTTGGACATCATTTTCGATAACCCATGACTGCATTCTGTGAAAGCTTACGAAACATAGTTGTGTGCCTAAAACAGCAAGTAAGCTAAAAGTAAAATAATAAAATGTTAGTATGTTGTTCAAATTAAAGCGAAATTGAACTTCGGTAGTTCTATTCTGTACACTTACATGAAAATAAACAATACATTAAAAAATATTTCCGTTACTATTGATGAATTAAGGCAGGCAATAATACGCATAGCTTTTACTATTCCCTATATCCGGTGTAAAATTTACGTATGAAACGTATACATTTTTTAAAAGCAAGACTTGCAAGACTCTTGTACGCAAGACCAAGACTCTTGCATGCAAGACCGAGACCAACACCAAGACCAGGGATACCGATGCAAGACCAAGACCAAGACTGGGTGTGCAAGACCAAGACCAAGACCGCTACGGTCTTGTTCTTGGTCTTGCTTTTGCTCATCACTATTTGTTATACACAATTTTTCTCTAAGCCTACAAGATAGGCCACCCAACTAACGCAGAGTGGGCGGTGTGGGATTCTGAGAGTGTGTGCGTGAACGAGCAAGGGTTGGAATTTTCTTTTCTTTAACAGAAAGCATTATCACATGTCGTGGGTTCTGGAAAGACGTTCATGATTTCTTGTAGTGTATAGCAAATAATAATAATAAAAAAAGAAACTTAAGCAAGTCGTATTTCAAACACCAGAACAGGAAACCTATCACCATTTTTATTTTAGGTGGGCCACTAGTTGAAGTGTACTGAAAAGTTTAATTTAAATTGTCCAATAGAAAAAATCCTTACCGAACATGGAGAAACAAAAATGAACTTTAAAACCTATGGTTTCTTTCTTCTTTCTTTCTTTCTTTCTTTCTTTCTTTCCATAGAACACTAACGTTATGCATGAAAGACAAGAGAAAAGGTCTGTTTCTATCAGTTATTAAAAATAGGGCACGATATTTATCCTTTATAATTTCTGATATTATGCTGTTATTTACTTTATTTTGTGTGTGCGTGCATGTCATAAACATCGAAACGAGTATGCTTCCGAGCGCCGTACCTTTCTTGGTAAAATATTGGTTTCGTATTCGGGAGGTCCTCGGTTCGGCACCAGCGGCTAACTGTCCTGACTTAGGTTTTCCCAGTGTTCTCCTCAGCCACGCCAGGCATATACCGGGATGGTACACTTCGCATCAAAAAAATTGCGACAACGAACGCCGTGCAGCTAGGCAACCTAAGTGGTACCTTCTTATCCCATAATCGTGTCTGGTAAGCAGACCCCCTCTTTCTCCTCCCTTCGTCTCGCCCATACTAAAATCAGCAAAAATCATGAGCACGTTTTGTTTTTCAAAATAGACATGTATTAGTATCGATAAAATGAAAGGATAAAAGCGAGACGAGTCAATACCACAAAAATGAGAGAATAAAAGCGAGGCGAAGGAGGAATTTGAACACATGCAATGAAACATTGAAGCCGATGGACATCTGCTAGACAGAGGCAGAGAAATGAGAGAGAGAAAGAAAAAAGGGGGAGAGAGAAAGAAAAAAGGGGGAGAGAGAAGAAGAAGTATAGATAAAAATATGGAATTGAAACGTAGTAAAAAAGATTAAGTTCAGTTCCCACAGTATAAAGTTCAGTTCCCACAAATCAAATCTAACAGCAAGAGACAAGTGACTTTTGTATTTTGTCTTTTTTCAGGGTTATTCGAATATATAAAGGGTGCTTCAAACATTCATTAAATCACTTTCAAAATGGAGACCAAACTTGGTGGTCAGATTAAGTACTCATGATTTCCAGTGAAACTCCAGAGTTTTGAGACACATCTAGGATAATGTCAAAAGTGTAACACACATTCTTTGCTTGCGCGGGGTTAGTTTGCAAATTCGGTGGAGCTTATTAAACATACTGGTTCGTAATACTTTGTAATCAGGGATTCTGCCGGGATTTTCAGATTGGGGGGCGTAAAGTCAAAATTGGGAGGGTAGACGTAGAGTTTTGCACAGTTTCTATCAACTTTTGTCCGCAATATGTTAAAGTTGGGGTAGTCTCGAGGATTTGTGTGGACACCCTCTACAGGGGCCGGGTTCTGGCGTAATCACTGATTGTAACAAACCCAGTAGATACCGTAGGCCATACCCTATTACAGATTACTAATGCAAATTGAACATAAAAAGAAAATGAAAGAATGGTAATATTTCTGCTTAATTTCTATCCGAAAGAGCCAAGATTACATATGCAAACTGTATCAAAATAAAAAGTTACAAATGTTCAAAAGCAAAATTAGCATGTTCCTATAGGCGTAGTAAATCTGACATGTTCCACATTGCAAACATAAGAAAAAAAGAAACGTGTAATAGTATGTTGGTAAATTAGAGGATGGAAACGAATTTTCTCCCGAACTAATATACCGTAAAAAGATTTCTTCTCTTGAAATAGCCCAAAAAAGGGCCAATTTCTACTCATGTCTTAAAATGTGTCTCTTCTGGACATGTCACTCTAGATTCCACCTATTGCGAATATAACGTTCTAATAGATACAACACTAATGAACTAGTGTTTATAACAATTCGCACAGATGGAAGGAGCGCGGCAGAGCTGAAACGGGTCATCGGCTGTCGGGGGATGCTGGTCAAGTTGTGTACTGTTTCGTCGGGTGTAAGATTCGAACCCATGCTGACCCGCTGATTCGATTTAGATCTGATAACCTGTAGGATGAAGGAAAGATTTTAATTATTTCATTGCATTTGAACAGTGTTTCTTTCAATGTCCTTTGTCATTTCGAATTATGAAATGAATATATTATTTCAGTTTTAGGAACAAATCCAGTTTAGGGTAAGTATTGCCACACTAAGATACGATCATTTATTGTCGTTTATTTTAACGCAAACCAGCCTGAACGAATCTAACATCACCAAAAGAAAATTATCATTAGCAAATCTAGAAGTTAAAACTTCAATTAAAAGTTCTAATACACTTCGTCCAATATGACAAGTTGAACGTAACACAAATTTTAACTTTTGAGAGTTTGTATTGTAAATATAGTAGCGCTCAATCTGAGGCTATTTTGATTTAACCCGTTTCAAAATATCCTGTTCAATTTTTGTTATACATTTTCAGTCACAATATAGGCACCCATCCTTCCCATGCCTGGCGCTCTGCGGTGCACTCAACCTCCTATCAAACTGAGTTCCAGAGTGTTCTTGGTACTCCTGGGCACCTTGGGAAGGTAAAGGCGGTCGAGCGTGAAACTGACCACTCCACCTCACTTCGTACAGTAGGTCAAGATGTGGAGCTCTACCCCCACATCCCCCATGTGCGTGTGTATCGCACAGGGGATAGCTTTATCTTTACCTTTATCAATTCGTTTAACTGAGAAACAGACCGGTAAAACCGAAAGTTTTCCAAATATTTCCATGAAATTTGCTACAATTGCTCACAAAATCCCCTTTTTACTCTGTAAAAATACTTTTACAAATCAAAATTGTAACCACCTTTTGGTGGTCCAAACTGAAAAGTTAAGTAGATCGAGATTGAGCGATGCTACAATATTTTATAAACAGAAATCGGTGTCTGACTTAATTTCTTGGTCCTAATTAACAAACTTAGACAAGGAAAAGTGGTCTTCTGAATTAACATTTTTATTCCCATAAGCGAGATTCACTTTTGAGTTTGAATTTCCGAAAGGGGGATTAAAATGTAGTTTAGGAACATTATTCTCAGTGTCAAAACTTCAGGGTCGTGTAAGCAACAGTAGAAAAGTTCATGAAAATAACTTTAGAACTTTCGTTTAACAGGTCTGTTTCTCAGTAATACGAATTGATAAACAGTGTATGTGTGTGTGTGTGTGTGTGTGTGTGTGTGTGTGTCTGTCTGTCTGTGTTGAAGCCTTCAGGAGGCTATTTAATACAACGTTAAATAAATTCGCTTAATACAAACAAGAAAAGTGCTGCTGGGGTCGCCGGGTAGAAGGCACCGTACAAAAGGTTCGCGGCATGAAAAAGGTTTAGAAACACTGCGTTGGATCGATCCCTGCTCATGCCGTGCAGTGGACAAACACCTTGTGTGCATGGGTTGATTTAGTAGAGATACCCTGGGGGGGGGGGGCAATACAATTTATTTTATTGATAACAAATTGCAAAGCTATCGTTTAGAATGAAATATTTAAAGTCACTCAGAAATGATTGAGGACCGGGGCGGGCTGGATTTGCAGGACTCTAATTCGTGCAAAATGTATATCTTTCTTAGAATGATTAATGCTTTTCAACTCAAAAAGTATAGTGAGTATTCGCACGGTGATAAACGAAAAGAGCCAGCTTAGTTTAGTCATCAAGAATTACATATCTAAATTGCAAGCCAACCAAAGTTGGACAAAACAAAAAACAACTTTCTGCTCTACTTCTAAAAACAGATATAACCCAATTGTCTTCTCTTTATTCTGTTTAGAAGCAACACAAGAATAAGAGTATTATACTAAAAATGAGGCAACACAAGTTAGGCATTATTATATTGAAAAATTGTGTAAAGTTTGAATCGTTTAGAATTCAACTGAAAAGTTATCTTTTGATACAAGTTTACTTGAAATTTGATAATGAACTGTATATTTTGAAACAAATTAATACCTACGTGCATTTTGACGCTAATCAAGACATGCTACAGTTAAATATTTCAGACGCATACTATGACTATAAGGTTTAGTAACTGATTACAAATAATTTCAGATTCAAGTTGACTCAAAACAATTATTCTATTCTAGAAATGTCATATATTAGAAATTATTAACGATTTGATTTCATATTTTTAATCCTCAAGACAACCTCTCAAAAAACTTTATAGTATCAAAATTATTTGAAAATGGTACAAAATACTAACAATTTTTTGCGCGCTCGACTTCAGTGCGAGCGGTCCCGGGTTCGATTCCCGGCGGGGGCTAAAAAATTTCGGTATTAACCCAGAGTCGTGAGGACAATTGGGGTGCTGCTGTGGATAAAATACAGTGGCGATCACAGAGAGAGCTTCGACTTTCCTCTCCCAACCCGTCTGGTCAGCGTTGGGGCAGTAGACCAACTCCTCCCTTCGGAGAGGCGAGGCCTCATCCACTAATGGATTGAATCTGGCTGTGATTTATTTATTTATAATAATAATAATAATAATAATAATAATAATAATAAATTTTAAATAAGTATGTTTTAAATTGACTACAGCATCACAATTATCGGATGAATATTTGTAGTGGAAAGACATTGCATTTTTAGAGTGATGTTGAACCACACTATATTAATATATTTTTTATATATTAGAGTGCATTTGAAAAAAGTATGCACGTAATTCCATTTCCAAATTCTCTTAACAATTATACTTTTCCTGTAAAAGTAAATCTTGGCTTGTAACGAACCATCTACATACGACACAAGTCTGCAGATACTTGTGGGTTACAAGTGCAGACGACTACACTGTTATTTCGAGAAACAGAATCACCAGTAATTCTAGTCACATTCACTTGTGATACTAGTCCGTTGACTTGTAGCTAGTATTTTACAACTGTAACGGCCGATTTCACCAACGCTGGTTACAAAATTAACAATCCGTTAAGCGCATTTAACGTCTGATTAAGAGAAATGACTGTTTCTCCAACATCGGCTAATGCTAATGGTCTGTTAAAGCTCCCGTTAAATTTAATCATCCGAATTTCTTTATTATTTAACAGTACGATAGTGATGTTACTCAGAAGTTTGAAAAAAGAAAGCAAAGGGAAAGAAAGTAAAACATACAATTACGTGATAATAGAATGAATATATACTTTTGCACACTACATTTCAATAAGTTTTATAATCGAAAAACATATTTTAAGTAAATAAATTATTTATTAAAATGAATGTCAGGGCTTGGTGCAATTCGCAATGCTATAGCAGGACTTGGTGCAGGGTGTATTCGTTGTTTGGCTTGGTGGCATAATTAGTTAAGGCGTGTCATTCTAAAGCAATTTATATTTTAGTTGCGGTGGTTCGAACCCTCGCCAGGAGACAGATAACTTTTCCTTTCATTAAACATAAAAGGAACTTGAATGTGATAGTTATTATATAATATTTTGCTTCGTAAATGCTTTTTATATATTAAAGTTGAATTCAATCTATTTACCTATTTTGCTAAATTAACGTGACAAAGCGTTCCATATTTTCCTGAACAGTCACGATATTTAACACTTTGTATCGTCTTTTAGGGTTCAGTCGGAACTCTGATTTATCCCGGATTTCACCAGATATTCCCAGAAAATCTAAATGAATGAAACGAGTGAATAATTTTATTAAAAAATACAATGTTTTGCACTAAAATCACTGCTAATTATACTCTAGCACCAAGATGGTAGGGCCTAATTAATCATTTGTATGGAAATTATATATTAGTTTTTAAAAGTAAAGTAACTTACAGTCAATTTGTTTTCCTCAAAGTACTTTGTTTCAGGATGCCCAATATGACTTTCCGATTCGGTGTCCCGGATTGGGGTGCGGAAAATCTGAATACTTGATGTGAAATGTAGATATTGAAAAGAAAAGCACACAGGTAACATGTCCCTGTGGTCCAGTAACTCAGGCCCATAGCCAGGGTTTTTTTCTCAGGGGTGGGGATTCCGCTAGGATGTTCAGTTTGAGGGGGTTAAAGTCAAAATTGGGAGGATGTAAGTGAACTTTTGCACGGTTTCTATCGATTTTGACAGAATTTTTTCTCGAGGATTTAGGGTTTGGCACCCCCATAGGAAGAGAGCTGGCGGAATCGCTGGTCAGGGTGCATACTAAGAATTTTTGTTCACCCGCTCATAGTTGTACTGAGTTTTCTTCGGGACAGTAATTTTTATTCGATCATTAGGTTTTCAGAAAGTTTCATGGGCAATAATGATGGGGTCTAATAATTATATTTTAGAATTTATCTTTAGACAGTAACACAGTTTCCTTTAAGCAGAATTTTGTGAAGTCAAAATAGCTAACCAAAAGAGCAACATTAGATTCTATGTTTGAAATTCGAAACGCTTCTTCTTTAGACCATGCATTGAAATGTATAATATACTGTAGCCCATTGGCTGGAACAAGCATGTGACATTTCTTTTGCTTTCGAAGCTGATGGATGTTTTCATGTGTGAAATTTTAGTATGGAGCGAAAGCAAAATTTAATTATCTTTGAAAACGAAATTCTGCTGAAATATTTAAGAAGTTGTTGAAAACCAAACTACGAACAACGTTTCCATATATGAAGAAGTCAGGGAGACGCTATGGGATCTGTCCCCCAGGTAAAATTATCTTCGCCTCACGAAAATCATATATGCGTGTTTAACCTCATTATGATCGGTGCTCTGCCCAAAAGCAGGTTCTGACGCGAAGGTGTGGGGCAAGGTGAACCGAGGGTGGTTTGCAATTGCTTTCCATTGGACGCAGAGAAGGTCCTAAGAATAGAACCTAGAGTTTAATGTGGACTCCAAACCACTTGTATCGCCAGCAAGAATTGAACCCGTGACCAAGGGTGTGCTGGAGGGACTCGCGCGACCCCTTTATTAAATAGATTTGTTCAGAAAATTTTGTTCAATAGTTATGACTCTTCTGTTCAGAGCCCTTTGTAAAATTATTTGAAGCAAACTCCTGCCCAAGATCCCTTAATTATAAGACAGCGATCCTTACCAACCACTTACTCACAGGAACTGTCTAAAGTAGAAAGTAAAATATCTGGAGCCCCCCAAATGTTTCTGACAACCTGCATTTTGTAGCTTGTGATCCGCTTGCATTTCGTATGAAACTTGCACATTGGGAATACTGATTAAAAGCATACTGTTACGTGTTTATGTCGATGTTCCCCCGGGATCTGGTTGCATGTATGTCTACTACTTTGTTCCACTATTTGCATTTCATGTATTACAAAAGTAGGTTGAATCCAGCTTTAATGTATCATAGTAAAAAGAGCGTAAAATTTGCTTTCCACGCTTAGGAGATGGATAAAAGATTCATCTCTGCTTTACTATAATTTATTATGATAATATTTTATTAGCATTCTATTGGACATCATTTGAATACATGCAAACATAAACGCCGAGATTTGTTACTTGATTGCGGACTGCACAATTCATTTGTTGTCAATTCTCTTTTTCATCCTGCCAATCAAAATACGTTTAGCCTATGAGAAATTTAGAAATCAAGTAGTTTCTTAACTTAACCATTCGTTTGTAAACGTATAGTTAAATTCGTCACGTTAGCGTTGGCGGAATGAAAAAAAATATCGACTGATTAAAAACTTAACACACTGTTAGTTATCGTGTGGTTAAGGTATAGTTAGTTAATCGACGTTGGAGAAACTGGCCTTTTTTGAGAAACAGGAACTTGTGAAGCGAATTGATATTAATAGTGTAGATACTAGTAATATTATTCCAAAAGTATTGAGAAACAGGCCACTGAAAGTAGTAGTAAAGATATTTCTGGAGGTTTAGTTTCAGCCAAGAACGCTAGTCCAGTGGAACGATCTCAGACTTCTGAGTAATGAAAATGAGTAACAGAGGTTCGAAACATGTTCTTACCAAAAATATTTTTACAAAGCAAAAGTGAACAATCGAATAGACGCTTCCGTTCGTAAACGTCGAATACTAATGAATGTGGAAACAGCGAGCCGAATTCCCTTTGGTAGGAACCTCCTTGTAGCAAAAGAAGAAGATTAACGAATATTGGTTGGAAGATGTAACCTGTGTGTTAACAGTGTAAATACGAAGAAGTGATTGAACTGAAGCTTCAAGTTTTCTTGTACTTCCTTAACTCAGAACAACTTTAACATGTGTTGCGTAGATTTTTAGAAGTGAAATGTGTGGTGCAGGGGAACCGTCTTGACCTTTCAGCTATACGGCGCAGGTTCAATCCCCAGTCAGTGCCTTAATTTTTCGACAAAAATGATAGCTTGAACTATTTGCAGAACTCAATCAGAGATTCTACTTGGGCTGGAGAGAGAACAAGCATCACTAGGTAGAATCAGAAAGTAGACCGTGTGTTTGCGTTTGTTCTTTAGGATAATAATAAATCAATCTAATGTCAATGTTTCATTGATCTTTCTCTATCCTTCTCTTTCTTTCCATGACTTCGTCAGTTCCTTTTTTCTTTTCTTACTCATTCCTTCTCCTACACACTCTCAGTCATTATGTGTGTGTGTGTGTTTATTCTATCTCCGCGGATTATTATAAACATTAGTTTATTCGTGTGGTAAGGAAAATGGCCTGGTACTACCTCAGTCAGGATAGATGGCTGTACTAAAATATTTCGATTACTAAGCCAACGCTATAGCAACTGAGCTACGGCCACTCGATTCATCTCGGTCTCCATGTCGATCCATCAACACGGCATTAAGAAGCAATGTACCAATTAACAGAGCGACAGTTTATAAATTATACTCGTTGAGTTTGCATCTTATTTATAGCTTTTAGGCACCTATGGATAACTCCGAGATAAGGTTTTGTGAAACGCGGTACGGAGTCGGCCAGGTCCTAAACTGAAGGTACAATCCCGGTACATGCCTGGTTTGGCTGAGGAAAACACTGGGAAATCCTAAGTCAGGACAGTCAGCCGCTGGTACCGAACCGAGGACCTCACGAAACCAACACTCTCCAAAGTTAGGTATGATGGCCGTTTGGAACAAAACATACTCATATCTACGTTTATCACATGCACGCACACACACAAATATTTGTCTGGAAAGAGAAACATCTTAGTTTATCTTAGATATTCTTTTATTTGTGTCTGTTGAATTTATATGTATATATATATAAATATATATAGGGGTTGGACAAAAAATCTAAAAACACGTCAT
>JAGDQP010069464.1:0-10883 GCA_022664845.1 Lepisma saccharinum
GTGTATAACAAAGTGATGTGAACATAATTTTGGCCATGATAGTACATGTATATGAAGGTTTAATACCAAAGGAAACACATGTTATTTTGTGCGTTTCTGTGTGCTTACGTAAATTGAGACACTCGGGATACAGTGAAATATTTATACATATTTTGCAGCATTTACGGTTTCTGTACGGCCCCGTGTTGTCTATGTGTAACGTATGTAATTATTGTCATTCTCCAGTGCGTTCGTTGTTTTCGCTGTTTCCAGTCATGGAATTTCTCTCTCTCTCTCTCTTTTTTTTTTTTTTTTTAACTTCACCCAGTGCTTTAGATCAGAGATTCTCAAATTGTGTGCCGGGAAACTACATGGTTGGGCTGCGAAAATAAAAAAATAAAACGTTGATATAAATATTAAATTGTACATAAGAATTAAGTATTTTGACAGCGTTATTTTTTAATATACATGAGGAACAATACATTTCAAGTGAAACAAACAGGAATAGTTAAAATGAAGAACGAAATATTGACTCAATAATTACATAAATTTTATAATTCGAAGAAAAATATGAGATTCTTTACGTACTTCTAATGTGCCGTGAACTAAATGGCTTTGACAACCTCTTGTCTAAGATCGACACGTGTCGGAGAGATGACATACCTCGCCGAGCAGAGTGTCGTGTCTATATTCTAGGTATCATTCCGCTATTCTTCTGGCGAGATTTAGGATTGACTTCGAATGAGAAAGTGCGGGCTTGAGTTCCTCTCATACCGTCCATGATCGTAACAGCAGAAGGCTTGGTTGACCCGGTTTTATGCAGTATGCAAATTAACGTGGGGATGAGGGGGACATACCCCTTCAGTATCTGTCTGCACGCATGTATAATATGACTCGTTATTAGCAATAACATTTCATGCTCCATGTAAATATTCCTTAATTGGCACACTGGTTATGTTAGGATGATTAGTTTTCGACGTACAGGGGCTATGTTTCTAAACATCGCTGTAAAAAAGGTTCTGCTGTTATTTTTTAGTTTCTTTAAATATTTGTGAACAACGAATTGAAGCTTCTAAATAAAAGGGAAGAAGAAACTTCAACTGAACCACTGAACTGTTTCATGTGTTACTGATATGTCAGTTGTTGGAGACAAATATCTTTAATTTACCAGTGTAACTATTTTTTTCGTTAGTTATGGTGTGATATCGCTCATGTGGAAGTAAAGGTGTGTGTATAAAATTAAATTTTGCCGGAAATGTATATAAACCAAAAAGCTACACCAAATTTGCACATTATTGACACTGAAATTTCCTACTTCATAAATTCTGTAGGCTATTTCTATTTTTGAAATGTCCTAACTCATATAAGATTTTCATTACGCGTTTTAAAACGTATCTCTGGCATATTGCTACAATACCTTTTTCGGAATATTCGTTGTGTATTCATTTGATAAAACCAGACGATCCTTTCTTGCTAACATCGTAAACGATTTTTTTTTTTTTAATTCCATTAACCTCATTAATTTTTCCCCTGTCGTATTCTTAGTATTTGAAACGTCATCACATCTATTTGTTGAATACCAGTAAACATGTGTAACAACTGATGAAACAAATTAAAATAGCTTCTACATTTTGTAACAGGTTGGATACACTGCTTCTCGAACACACTACACCGTACTCCTCTTTTAATTCTATGTCACATACTTCCATTGACGTTTGCAGTTCATCATAACTCAATCTCACGCTTCACGAAGAATATATGCGAATAACAAAACGGAAAGAGGATGGATAATACATATATATATACTGTGCTCTGAATAACGAGATGAAATTAGATTTAACGCCGTTAGCTACTGTTTTTCAGTATGCATGCACAATGTGCTAGTCTCTCTCTCGTCCAACCTCTCTGGCGTCTGCAGATGTAATATGCATCGTCCTTCTATTTGTGCTGAATTGTCATCTGGGAATGGCAATCTGACGTGAGAATGTAAGCCTGTGTTATGTATTGTATGACGTATCAGTATTGAGAATCTGTTACTACAGGCAACAGCCAGTAACTATGTTATCTGGTAATGAAATTACTGGGAGTTTCGTGGAATTAGCGAGGTATTGTCTGCGGTAAAGAGCTCGATGCCCATCGGTAGTAGCTGTTCAATAGGAGCTAAAAACTTGGTTCGTGTTCCACATAGACTATACAGAAATGCAATGCATTGCAACAGGTCAATAATTGTGCTTAATGAGTAACACATGGAATCCGCATTATTGGACGTCAATTATGCATCATTTAATGAGCCAAATACTGGATACACGTATATAGTCACAAAGTGATGGTGTAATAAGACATACAAGATCCATGTATTTGTAGTTCAACTGTTTAGCGTGTTTATTTTATTTAGTAAGTTAATTAACACTGTATAGGGTGGACAGGCAACTTGAATCAATTCTAAGGCTAAAGGATGAAGGCTGCAAGCATTATTCTGGGCAAAGGGATGCGGAAAGTAGCGGTGAGGACTTTTGTCTAGGTACAATTCAGGCATTCGCCTGGTGAAATTTAGGAGAACCTAGTCAGGATGGTAACAGCAAGATTCGAACGTGCACTCTTTCCCGTTGCCGATCCGGAATCCGCAACCATTCATAGTTGGAATTTTCTAGCTTTTTCTTGGGTAACTCATCATGATGAAGGTAGCCCGGAAGGGTGCCGGTTGTATTTACGAATATTAATGACTGAAACGAGGATATACATACGTTGTAATGTTATATTTAAAAAGATAGCGACCATATATTCAATTTGGTGACCATAACACAGGTTTATGGTCTATTTGGCGACTAGCTTATAGGTATATAACAGTTTTTAATACTGCGACAATTATTATCTGATTACGGGAGCTAAGTTTTTGTGTTGATACGTAACTATTGGTTTCGGTTTTAAAATATATATAAAAGTAGATTTATGATGGTAGGGTTCAAATACTAAACGTATTATTTTGGTTGCTTGCTTTTTTCTTAGCTTTTTATTTTATTTGACTTTGGGGTCCATTCTCTCCTGAAAAATAACCTTATCATGTGTGTCCCACTCGAGAATGCTTGACTGTTTCTTTGAATTCATGTGTTTTCCTACAGTTTGATGCAGTGTTCGATTTGTGGAATTTCCAGGGGGAGCGGTTCTCAGACACGCAAAATACCGTACTTTACGCACTTCATGTCCCAGGTTGGAGGATATTTCGGTAAACAGAAACTGGATTTATTTCCATATATATATATATATATATATATATATATATATATATATATATATATCCCAACCACCTGCTTACAAATCAAACACGTGGATATCACTCATCTATGTATCTTCTATGCTATGAGAAGTTTGTGACTATTCTCCTTCCTGTTTTTGCTGTTATCTATTTTGAGTGGCAAATATGTAATGCATTGTGTTGGCAAAGGAATGTAAAATAAAATAGGATTCTTAAAATTACGGTATGGTGGGTTTCCAGCGAACAGCATAATAAATAAGTAATTGCCATCGGTATAAGACCCGGACCCTGCAAGAATAAACGACCGTATTCCGTTTCAAGATAAACGTCATATTCGGAATTTTTAACTGCACTGATTTCAGGGGCAACATATCCCAATAAATTTAATCAGAGCATTTTAAACCAAAACAGTGTCCTTGCCCTTCGAAACAAGAAAGAATATTGTATATAATTTAAACGGACCACACAACCTATCATGTTACTGTCGGTGAGTCAGTTTGTTTAAATGCTCTTCACGTATTCTACTGACAGAACCATTGAGTATACCGGCACTGCATAGCATTTTTTTCTTTATTTACCACTGCAATTTAAGATTTAGGTTGGTGTCCCCCCCCCCACAATCATGGTGTCCCCGGTGGGTGAGTGGTAACGCTCTCGTCCTTGTAATCAGGGGATCCCGGGTTCGATTACTGATGGGGCACAAGTGGTTCGGAGCCCACTTTAAACTGTAGGTTCCGTTCTTAGTAGCTTATCAGCTCGTTTAGGACGTTAATAACAATTCATTCAGAACAAATCATGATAAAATAATCCGCTATCATGCAGTAAATATACTTCACAGCAATTTGCAGTTGTTTTAAAGACAAAGTGGTTTTGTTCCAAGCTGCATATTTGGTTGTTGAAAGTGCTTCAACTAGAAGAAAATAATTGTATTGAGAAATAAAGTACAAAATTAGTTCATCCAGCGAGAAGAGAGCGTTGGGATAAACTGGTAATACTGTTCTTGAATAGTCATTATTGGAATGAGAATATATATATGGCTTTCAGAATGTCTCGAGACCTGGAATTTTCAACTTCGAAGTAAGTTCATGTTCTTTTATTACAGATACCAAAATCAATAGCAGAGAACGTAAAGGCGCTATTTCACGGCTCCATTTTTAGATTTTATTTAAAAGACAGCTATGCTTTAGAAGTTAAGCTGCATAGTACTTAGAAAAATGTGTTAAATACTCTGTTCTTGGTTTCTTTAGTTAAGTTTGAATCTTCACGTAAAATGAAAATATAAAGAAGCATTAATCAAGTTGTAAGTTTTGAGTAGTAAAAAATATGTACTCAATTCTATTGCTTTTATTTTCTTATTTGAGAAACTTCACTTCACCAAAGTTGACAGAGAAAGAAGTTTTATTTGTCATCTAACTCGGAAATTGCTGCTTTGAAATGAAAGTGTATGATTCAGGATATTATTATGATCCAAAACTACGTATTTGCTAAATTGAAATCTACGAAGAAAATTATTTCCGAAGCTTTCAGAGAAGTATTTCGGATAAGTGTAATGTTAGTTAATCTGCATATGTATAAGGCATAGTGGGCACACTTATTAAATGTTATATTTTGTGCTGGTGAAGGGGGGGGGGGGATAAAGATGTTTTATTCGGTACATCAGCAAAACTATCACATGCGAATTTTCGTGGAACGAATACATTCGAAAACATTAGTTTGTGAAAATGCGTTTTTATCCTAAACTGCTAGATGACCAACATAACACTCGTGTAAATTTGGTTGCGTGGTGTCTGGTCAAGAACAACTATGGTGGTTTGCATTGTTTTAAATAGTTGTACTAAAAATTATATATATGGGTAGCGCTTTTACAAATTCTCCAATTAGCGCACCCCATTCTTTTCTTTTTAGTCATACATAAGCAAAATTATTTATTTACTTTTTAGTATGAATTAAGAAAAGCATGTCTTTAAATGTTTTTTTTTTTAATTATTTTATCCCAAATCCTTAAGTTTTCTGCAACCAGCCCAACACCACAATGTTGCAGGCTAGTATTTATGGGTAATATTTGAAAAATATATATTAAAATATGCTTTTGAAATATAGAAATATATGAAAGTAACAATAGAATATTGTATTGTCACCCGACTTAACGTCGCTGTGCAAATTTTATCATTGTATGACGTCGGGAAATGAACTAAATTACCTTTGGAAGATTTGAGGACACCACGAGCCATTGTGAACTTGGATAACAAAAATATCAATGTAACCCCACCGGGAATCGATCCTGGATTGCAAGCTGAGATTAAAATCACTTGCTCACCGGATGCACAATTTTTACAATAAGATCATTGGTTGTTCAGTGGAACGTCACTAATTCTTTAATTTCTTAACATTATTTTGTTTGTATTATACACAATTGGTAGTTGACTTTTGGTAGTCCTTCATCAGAACATTCTCTAACAAGTTTCTGGTAAGACGTAGAGAGGGAAGGTATAGTTAAATAAGGAACTTGTTGAACGTGCATGTGTGAAAGACTTCCCTCATAAAACTTTTGATTAAAATGCCAGATTAATAATGAGTCGTTGAGCACAACGAGGAAACTTGTTTCTTCCTTCCCGATTTCATCATCAACATTTTAAGTATGGCTTGAGTTCACACAAACATTAGAGCTATTCATTCCAGTGTACTGAAACCGATCTTAGCGTGTGGTCTTGGCAATGAAAGCGTCAAGTATACATTTATATTTATTATTACTGGTATTCAAATTGTGCTAACACAAATGGGTACCCGTTAAATTTGGAAACATTGTAGAAAATTACCCTTCTTATGAGGAGTTACTGGAAAAGTATGTACACTGACAAATTTGTACCCAGTGGTAAAATAATAGTTCCGTTATTAACGTTCCAAGCAGCCAGTTTCCCGACTTAGTTTCTGGGAAAGTGCTAAGAATTTTTTAACTGTCTTAAATGTTTCATGTCTTCTAATAGATTTAATTTTAGAAGCATAATGTTTTATCCTATTCTGAACCATTTAACAAATATGTAGTATTTAACAGCCGCATCGAAAATCTCTCAGAACTGTATACGAATGTATTATGCTTTTCCATGCTTGTTCACTGACAAGTAACACTATTTCAAGTGGACACTCAGATCTAGAAGATATACCTTTAAAATAAGCACAAGAAACTGAGTTTGGGTGTCAAAGATTAGGTGCCAGTGACTGAAGAGAAATTGTCGAGAGAAGTTATTAATTAGCATTTTTATGGTATTGTCACTTATGAATATCTGGCGCTAGTTTACACTCAACGCCGCGCACTACGGTCATAGGTAGTCAAATGAAAGTGATAGCGGCACGTCAATATGCTCAGTCACCAGAGATAAACACTGGTACAAGTGTAGAATTGGATAGAATCCGTAGAATGGCACGCGAATACTGTGTGTAAAGTTACTCAGAGGTATCTGGTCTGACATAGTTTAATACATTTTAATCATGGATCGGTGTCACCATCGGGATGGCTATAACGATGTGCGGATTTCAGTGATAACACCGTAGTCAGGGACGTATTTAGGATCCGGGGGTCCAGACCCCCTCAAAACTTAAGTTTTATGCAGAATTAGTATAACGTTAGATGCATTTCATATCTAAACACACCTTGGAACCCCTTCCCCCGGAAGCTTGCGGACCCCTCCCAAAATCAACTTGTAGATACGTGCCTGATCATAGTATGCGGCATTGGTTGTACACTAGCGCCAGGTATTCATAAGTGGCGTACCACAAGCAATGCTATTCTCCCGCCAATTTATCTTCAGTCACTGGCACCTAATCTTTGACACACAAATTCAGTTTTGTATGCTGATTTTAAAGATATATGTATCTTCTACATCTGGGTGTCCACTTGAAAGTGTTACCTGTGAGTTATTGTTATTCCTATTAAACAAGTGGAAAGAAAATAAACGAACTGTAGTTAACAAAATTGTTTACCGATAAAGTGTAGGACGAATGTTCATTGAAAATAATTTGAAAACAACAAGAGTACAATTACAATAAAAGAAATTTCGTAGTTTCCGTAAAACTAAAGTGACGATGGGCAAATATTCCATCCATAAAGTGTTGGATAGTCAGGGAAATTGCCTCGCTTAGGGGCCGTTCACATATTACGTAACGCTATTTTTGACCAATTTTTTACCCCCTCCCCCCGCCTTGTCACACTTCGTAACGCAAGGCCGAACCCCTGCCCCCTCCTTTGTCACGTAACACTTTTTTATTTTTTATTTTTTTAAAATTTTTTTTACAAATTGTGCTTATTTTGGGAGTTATTACAATAAAAAACTAATTTTAATGGCAGAACTTTTTATTACAAAATGCTTGTATTCTGAATAAATTTGGAGTTTTTTCGCAACAAATCAAAGTATTAGAAAATGGTAGTACCGTAATACTACTATAACCCCATGAGGTTGTTTAATTAACCAGTCTTTCCTCGAAATCACATATTGACGCTTTCCCAAGGAGATCGCACCCATTCGTTTAGGTCACCGATGATTGGGAAGGATGACGACTTACTTTATTAAAGATGCTTAAGCAGATTTCTTCTTAGTAGCTGCTTTCAATTCTGATTCTATTCTTGCCGACACCATTTCCTCGAGTCCTTTATGACTTTTGGCTTTAGTTTTAAAATTACACCACACTTCATTCACTAAGATTTCTACTTTGTGTCCAGTTTTATTTGTGCGAGATTTTTAAACACTTTCAAATAACGTTTGATTCAGCTCAGATTTGCTGGACATTATAGCGCTGGTTTAAGTATGACTTACACAGTAACTCAGTTCAAAAACGTATCTATACTTTAATAGATCTAAATAGTGCTTATTAGAACACAGTTATTTGATTTAAAACATCACAATCAAAATGAACAAAATGGACTATTGGTGCCTACGTCGCACACGCTATTACCGTCCTATCGATTAGTGTTTAATTGTTGCAAATAATCTGAAGAATAAACCATCTCTCTCTCTCTCACACACACACACACACACACACACACACACACACACATATTTTCCTTATGGGGAAACGTACAGCACTAAATAGTAAATATAAAAGCAACCACAGGGTCCTTGACCTTTACTATGAAGGTGGCGTGGCTTCAAACAAATGTCGACTTTTTATTATCTTTGTCGAGCACCTTCTTTGGACTTTACCCCTTTTCAAATTCTTCTAAATCAGTGTCAGAATGCGAATAACCTCCATTTCTCCAGAAAAATTCAAACTGAAAGAGCAAAGTTAAATTCATTAAGTACGAGATGAATATTCAACGAATTCGGTTTTCAATACCTTATTTTGCTCTGCAAATCGTGGATCGTTCCGTCGCGGAAAATATTATTTCTCTGAAAAGGGTTTCTTTTAATTACTTGCGAAGCTCCTTAGAAGAATAGAGCGTGTAATGATTCAAATAAAAACTTTTGAATCATATATAATTAAAAAAAGCGATACGAGTGGGAACGCGAGAGCGTTTTAAAACGGTGGTTACGATAGCTAACAGCTATCTACAGAAAAGTTTCGTGTGCCGTGTGCAATGCGGCGATAGCCGCAAAACGGAGTACTATTGTATTGTAACACACGCAGGGTTCGTCATGCTTGTGTCTAGTAGTGTCTTCGAATCCCTTCTGCACGATTCATTTATAGCGTACATGTTAGCAATTTCCCAAAACAATAGAAATATTTTTATAGAAAAGAACTGAAGAAAATTATTTCTTTAAAAGTTTGCATATAAACCTGAGAATAAAAATAAAAATTATAGCAAAAAAAAAAAAAAAAAATTTGCGGTACGTAACGAAAGCGTGAACCCCCTCCTCCCCCCTTGTCACACTTCGTAACGCGAGGACGAACCCCTCCCTCCCCCTTGCCGCGTTACGTAATATGTGCACGACCCCTTACTCAGTGACAAAATTATTTACGTGTTAAAAAAAATAACTCGGAAATTTTTAAAGTTAGAAATGACTGTTGGGGTAAATGAAGAACTGAGATTGGTCACCTGAAAACTATTCAAACTATTAAACACAAAATTTCGAAGCCGGGACTTACAACGAAGTTTCTGTAATCCAGCTTCTATATGAATTTTAGATGGGGTGATAATAGAAAGAGGCGAATTGAGTGACATGTTGACCTGTACACCCTCGCTCTTGCCTTGAATTGAATTTAAACCCTACCGTGGTTCGATTCCCACGTTAAGAGTAGATCTCGCATACTTTAAAAAAAGTAATTCCCTACTCGATTAGGACGGAAATGATAGCTGAAACAAATTCAAGTAAAAATGGAAGCTTATATTTTTATGTGAATATTATAGCCAATTTTTTTTAAATACAATGTCAACTCACTAGGATGAAGTTGTAGGTATCCTGTTATTTTCTTAATTTTTTCCACAGTTTCTTTAAAATGTATTTATTTATAGTGTAATCTTGAAGATAGAATATTTTGTAACAGTAGTTTTGTGGACCCATATTAACTTTTTCTTGTAGAGTTTGTCCATGAAATTGGTTGCCGTTGGAACTCATTCTCTGTCTTCTCCATTCACACGTCATCCTCTTATCCCTTGATACATGGCTTTTGCTTCTTCAATTTCTTCCTTTTTTTGTAGCCATACAAAGTGAGAAAAAACATAGAAGAAAAGTTTTCGCGAAACGAAAAATATTTACAGAGAAAAACTAGAATAGTTTTGTGTATTCCCCATTTCCCAGTGATCGTCGTTGTCCATGACAGCTTGATTTCCGGAAGTTTCTGGTGCATGTAACTTTAAAAAGTGTCGCCATAGCAACAAGATAATATGCATGTGAGCGCGTCAGAAAGAGAGAAAGAGAAAAAAGTATCACTGAAGAGCAGTACTGCAATCCTTGAAAATTATTGAAAATCTTATCACATTTTCTCTTGTTTGTCTCTCCCTCTCTATATAAACATTGTATGTCAGTAAATGTGGTGATTTCTCTGCATCTTTATTCGAGGTACAGTAATCTCAATTGGCAGAAATACGAAAGCAAGGCTTTCCCAAATACATCCATGAGTTTCTTTATATATAAACTTTCATAAAGTTAATTTTCTTTCAAATCTAATAGCCCTGTGTATATTCAGTTCGTACCTCCTGTCTCGTTATTAATCTTATACTGCCCACTGCTCAGTTTGTTGACTACTGTGCTAAACATACACTGTTCAAATTTCCAAAGATTATTTTTGTTTTTTTTTCTTAATACTTACATCCCAGTTATGTGCTTACCGCATGTTTGTGTATTTTGTTCACAAAAGTGCTTACAAACAGATGAGGTAGCCACCACAGCAAACATCGTCACTGTTTGCGTTCTGTAATAACTGATAGCAAAACAAGATGCGGCTCTGCTGACATATGTGACAATTATGTCATGTTTGCGTTCTACAGCAGTAGTAAGTATGCTTCACTGAAGGTACGTTATTACGATAATTTTAACGGTATTCGCATCTTTGATAATTTTTCCAATGTTTAAAAATAGATTTTATTAAAATCATAGTATTTTTATTTCGTAACGACATAGTACTTCTTTATGTAAGTGCTGTAAAGGTACTCGTTGTAGAGTTCATGTAAAACGATAACCCTTAAAATGAAAACTTTTGTCAGTGTAGATCATAATTT
>JAGDQP010069465.1:0-10883 GCA_022664845.1 Lepisma saccharinum
CTTATTCATATGTTAACTGTCATATTAAACGAAATGTTTAGATTTTATTTCATGTAATTTTGATACATTATGAAACGAAGTGGATAAGGAAGATGTTGGAAGTATGGAGGGGGCCGGGATATCTCTCTGTGGTACGTTTGAAGATATATGTAACACAGTTTGATGTCTCGTTTTCCAACATACACAAGTCTGATATTCCAGGCTTAAACTACCACTGTGACATGAAGAAAACTCAGCGTTGAATCCAGGGAATTAAGTTTGAGAATTCATTTGTTTATTTAACAAATTATGTGTCGGGTCTACAAGAAACACTAATTTTTAATAAGGTTTGCATTTTGGTTATTTTTATTTTCTCTAGTTTATACAAAGTTAACAATATGGAAGCATACTATGAATGACATATATCGTGGGTACATACTGTGAAACCAGTACAAACTTCTTTTGTAATGAAAATACTTGCAAATGAATTATCAAAACTCATGAATTTGGTTGCTCCTTACAGTCATTCGCTTTAAAGTTTGAAAACTACACTGAAATTAGTGGAAATGCTTATGAAATGTGGTTTCTATTAAAACGCATTTTAAAGTACATGCATATCATTTACTCACACGTATTTCATATCTTTAAAACGCTAAAAAGGTTTAACTTTTTAGAGTTTTCGGATTGAAATATGCCTGTTGTTTACCTTATGATGAGCAGTTCTTGCTACGAGTCTAAATTCCTTGTCCTGAAACATTCAGATTCCTCTATATTTCCCTGTATGCTTCATTTTAAAAATATATAATATTGTCCTATAAGACGTAATTGCAAATATTTGTTCCAACTGGAAATTTCGGAACATTTATATTTCTTAGAGTAAAGCCATAGAAAACTAAGTGAGTCAATGTCAAGAAAGATGGATTCGAACTGTGGAAATCAGAGTCAATATTTCGGCCCCATCGTGGTCCACAGTTTCTTGAAATAGAGTTAAATTGCCTCAAGTATAATTTTTATATACTTTCTATTCAAGGTGAAGATGTGGAAGGTCATTGTCCTGAAACATTATCCTCCATGATTGTTGATTTTTAATCTTTAAGACCTAATTGGTTTCCTGTATCATGGTTAATCTTAATGATAAGTTTTCTTAAGGTAGAGAGACTGTGCTATCTCACGTGTCCTGAGTACGTTGTTTCACTTTATAGATCACTATTACTTGTAACCATACTCAGTGTGCGATAAGAGGTTTAACGGTTTTGCGATCACAACATTATGAATCTGAGTTCGTGCTGGGTGCTGGAGACGTTTTAAACATAATAGCTTATTGACATAGCCAAAGTGGTGACATTGATACTAATAAAGGACCTTATATGCAAAAAGGTTTCGCGTAAACTATCTTCTATAACACATAAAACACATTGGGATGCATTTTTGCTATGGTGTTGTTACGGGTCCGATAATTAATAATTTATCCTATATTTCAGAAAAGATGTAAATTTTCTCCAATTTTTAGAATACCCATCATTATGCATTGCAATATTTATTTAGTTTACTCCAAGCTAAACTTCTAAAATTCACACAAATTCTTAAGAACATATAGTGAGAGCATTTAAATGCAAAAAAAATTGTTTACCTTTTGCTAATTTTTGTTGTCGACATTAAAAACCTTAATGGGTAATTGGATAGTTTAAAAGGTTATCAAATGCGATTTTCGAAATGGAAACAACTCCGTTTTTAAGTGAGGTTTTCACACGGGATGGATTAAATATCAAAGTTTCTCACTATTTCGTGTGAATGTATATTGAAGCTTTACAGACTATGAAGGCTGGTACATTGTACTGCATTTTATTAACTTCTCGAAATCTAAAAATTCATATATTATGCATATTCAATCCCCAATAACCCTAGTGGAACTATTTATAATAAAAATAATATTTTCAGAATCATATGTTTCGTTAGACGAAAGTACGGTAGAAATTTGAAATTTGGGTTTGAATGGAGTTGCAAATTTGCAAATAAGGACTGATTAATGATGCATGAGCGTTGCTATGAATGCTGGAGCTACCTAGCTGTGGTGCGAAATCAGACTAAAATTCATATTTTTCTTAATAGTACTTTTGTATGAATATTGGAGCCCCTTATATTGGTGGGAGATCAGATAAAAATATTTTTTTCACACTTATGTCAGTGTACATCGGTAAATTTTTCACTTCAATTTTTGACTATAAAGAAAGTAACGGCATTGGAAATTGTGGATGAATAATGCTGGTCGGCGCGTTGGTAACTCGTATAAAGAAAAATATTCTTTATAACCACAGTAGTTATTAAGAATGATTTTACTTTTGTATGATAATCACTATAGACACCTAATAAAAGATATTAACCACTGTGTAGGCACTACACGCGCAAATAGGTTGGTGGATTCATTTTTAAAACTTTTGGAAACATTATGGAATGTAGAGAGACAGAGAGCTAGAGAGAGAAGTGGTAATGTTAAAACCGTTTCGTCAGCTCAACACTTCTTATGTATAAAATATGCTTTCTTAGAAGGATATTTAAGAACCCATAATCTACTTTACGTGTTCACATGTTTCTTTGTCACTCTAGTGGCAATATAACACTTGGCATAGGCTCAGAGGCATTGTTCAAAAATTAACTTGCAAATTTCTTAATAGCTATTGAAACACCTCAGCTGGTGACATTTTGTTCTCCTTGTTATTTGCAAAGCCTTGTCAATATATAAGTTTGTTATCCTTTACTCCACTGAAAAACAACGATAATTCTTCTTTCCACGGACTAGGACATTTTCCTGTACACTAATGCTTTTTATGTGGTCGTACACGACTGCCAAGATCGAGGTTAAACTGAATGATAAAATAAATGTTTCAATTACAATACAACAGGAATCTCTATACGAAAATTCCAGGACACTTGTGAATTTTGTGGTATAATGTTGCAAAGAGCCTTCCCAGTTTTAAACTTGTATATTCATAAGAACAAACATGTCTACTAATAAGTAGTATTCAATTGCAATTGTCCATAAAGAATAATTATACAATTTAAGTAGAGGTGTAGGATAGTTTATGTTTAATATTATATCTGTCATTTTGATGCATAAATTTTTATCAATATTGTATTCTGGGAATGCCTTAAATTTTTCATAACTTCATAATATATTCAGGCTTGTCGTAAAAGTTCCAATTTATATAAATTAAAAAGTTCAACAGCAAGAAGAATATGTGAATAGATCACCCACTTTTTGCTTGATTATGCTGGTAATTTGAAGGTGAGGGCGGTAGAATACAGTTTCGTTCATTTCCTATAACTAACATAACAAGAAATTTGAATACGGATGATAATGTGTGTTAGGGTACGGGAAGATACATATTTTGTTATTGTCTCTCAAAATTATGTAAACGTGTCATACAAGTAAGAATTTACTTTGAATACAGCATGCTATACAGCAGATTGTGTGTGAATTTCTTATATACTAAGAGATTTGATGATTGATTTAAAATTTTGTAAAAGGACGGAACTGGGTTACTTTTGTGTGTTGTTAAGATGTTGAGTGAAGGCTCACAAAATTATAGATTCTTACTATAAGTATCGATTAGATCCAAAAGAGATAAGGTATTCACGTCCATTATAATTGCTTCAATTGCTTGTATTATTTTAAATGTAGAATGTATTAAACAATGAATACATAACTTGTATGGCTATTAATGATGTCTTGTATGTACGCATAAGTTGTTACACTGTTAGTTGTAGTATGATATGGAAGGGAAGCGGCAATGGAGTGTAAGGCGTTTTAGATTGCCAGGTATCTGGAACATATGCTTGTTAATGTAAGCAAGTAGTGTACCAGCTGCTTTGGTCTTCTATCATGTGCAAACTGCGTATAGTGATGAATATGTGATATCGACACCTGATGCGATACTGTGGATGTCACTGGATCGTAGAACTTGGGATAAAGACAATTGAACAGTTGATCTAGCGAAGCACATGTAGGTATGTTTTAACTTACTTGAATTTTTAATTTACCTCCTAACTAGTGGTTTATTGAGACGAACTACTCATGTTCTGTATTTTAGTTCTTTATTTGTGTGTTTGTTATTTCTATTATTGTCGTTCCACCAGCGCTTAATATCCTAGCTTGCACATTCGGGAAAATTATAAATACTTAAATATTCTTTTATAAAGAAAGGATAAAACAGGTTAAAGAACAATGGGGCAGACATTACGACATCACTGGATTATTTCAAATAATAATATGTTCAACAAATATGCTCCTTTTGTTCTGTCTCAATTACTCCATTAGTCGGGGGTGATAATTATATATTGTGGTAGTGCAGAAGGATTTCCTGATTCCAAATAAATATTTGTATTGTTCGTAAGGTTCCTCGATACTAAGTATTTATATTGATTTTTTTATGTAGACAAAGTATTGATCAAAATTGGAGGTTCTTACAATCAGAATTGAGCACATCTAGAAGAGCTAATTTGACATTAATTTTCATTTCATTTGGGGACATACTTTGTTGTTTTACATTTAAGCGTAGAAGGCTGAACACATAATTATCATATGTGGATTTTAATGTTGTTAAGGAATATTAATTTAGTACTTTACGCAGTAGTTGTTATATTTTCACTTGATTATAAAATGGAAGGAAGCGACAATATATTAAACGCCGGATATTTGGCACATATACTTGTAAATTCAATCGAGTAAATGGATCAAATAATTCGGGGTCTACAAGGAATACTAGTTTTTTAAAAGGTTTAGTTTATAGTTATTTTTCTTTTCTCTAGTTCATACAAAGTTAACAATGTAGAAACTTACTATGTATGACATGTATCATTCGTACATACTGTGAAACCAGTACAAACTTCTTTTGTAATGAAAATACTTGCAAATGAATTATCAAAAGCTCATGAATTCCTTTGCTCCTTAGAGTGATTCGCTTTAACGATTTAAAACTATACGGAAATAAGTGGGAATGCACAAGAAAGGTAGTTTCTAGTAAAACGCATTTTAAAGTACAAATATATCATTTACTCACTCGTATTTCATATCTTTAAAACTCCAGAAAGTTTTAATATTTTTGAGTTTTCGGATTGAAATTTTCCTGTTGTTTACCTGGAAATTTTGTGTCCATACTTGGCACACATACTTGTGAATTGAATCTAGTAAATGAACCTGATAATTCGGTGTCCTGTGATAGGCAAACTGCATAATGTAGTCAATGTTCATGCCTCATGCATGGCTGTAAGTGGATAGTAGAGTATAGTATCATGATAATTAATCAGGTGATTTAGAGAATTATATTTAAACATCTTTAACATAGTTGAACATTAATTTTACGTCCTGATTTATGGGCTATTATGCCGTCAGTATTTTAGGGCAATATTTAACTTTATTTTTTTTAATTCTGTGTTCGTGTGTCTGTTATATCGTTCTGTCTGTCAGCGCTTAATATTCCCATTTTGCACGTTAAAAACTATAAAGCGTTAAGCATGTTACTTCAAATAATGATATATTTAACAAATATGAAACTTTTGTTCTTTCTTAATCACTTCATTTGTGTCGGTGATATATGTGTACTTCGGTAGTAAATAACCATTCTCTACTTCCCAAGAAGAACGTTTAGAGATCTTAAGCATATTGAGGAAAAAGCGTTTAACCTGTGCATTTTGTTGCACATCTTTCCAGAATATAACATGTCCTTTCCTCATATGATAATATGTTTTGAGTATGTGTACTTTCAAAAAAAAACTAAAAAATATAAACAGCAGAAGGCAGGATCTTCCATCGTTTAATAAATGAGAAAGAACATAAGTAAATTTTACAATAATATTGTTGTTTACGGTTGGTTACAACACTTCTTGACAATTAACAAATTTGTTAAAATTATCAAATATTTACATTTTGGAAGGAGTTAAAAGTAAATACTTCGTTTATCACAGTTTGAAGTTTTACAATTATTTAAGGGTTCACTGGGAACTTAGTTCAAAAATAAAATATAAAAAAATACTAGAGATGCTATAATAGTACACATAGTTATAACGATATTATGGACATTAATGTTCCTGAGATCATACCAGATTCAAATAATTATTTGCTGTGAATCACGCTTTCTATTCATATTTTAATACTCTCAAATACAGTTAACCTTTTTATAGGATGTGCTATGTATGCCCATTTTTATGTCAGAATCTATCAAGAATTAAGAAAAATCTTAACAAATCAATTTCATTCTTGTTTTCATTGAGCGTGCGGAATTCCTGCAGAATTTATGGTGGTACCTATGTAATGCAAAACTGGTAATTTCGTGTCGTGGTACATTTTTTGCATTAAATTTAAAGTATTTTTTTCTGTAACCTGACACAATTCAAATTAAGGTTTAATGGAAAAGACAGTGCACCTCACGTTTAGTATACAAAAGATGTGATTTGTGTGTGCTGCTGTAAGTTTTTCTTTTATATGGGTATCTTTAGCTGAATATTGAGAAAATTAGAAAATTAAATATTTATTTGTTTTAAAATATTTTTTCCTTACGTTCATTAAAACGTTAACTTAAAATTTTGTTTGGAGTTTATATTTATTTGCTGCTTATTTAATTAAAAAAAATGATACAATTCCAAAATGGTCTTAGAGAGTATTTAAACAAGCTAAAACAAAGTTTATAAACCCAAAATCTCCGTCCTCTAATCAAATTATTTAAAGAATGAACCCATGCTTCTTTTATTTTTCAGTATGATTTGCATCCTTTTCCTTTTGTGCGAATTAATTGCTACATTGTATTAAAGTGTTAGTAACATAATCACGTTTCCCTAAACGTTTGTTGCAGTAAAGTGCAATATTTTCATCCCGGACAAAGTTCTATATCGATAGATTAATTGAATGCTTATTAAAAGAGCAGAGATTACATAATATTTAAGTTTAAAGAAAATTCAGGATTTTGTGACTAGAACTTAAACTTTCCTTATTAGGCTGCAACATATCCTCTAACTTGAACTCCTTACATCCCAGCTATGTATATTATTTATTACATCGAACACTTAATGTATATTTGTTTTCATATCATTAAATTAAAACTTTCAACGAGAATAAATATCACTGACTAACATAAGTGTATCATAATTTGAGCTGTTTCTAAACAATATCAAAAAGTTCATCGTGAATTGAAAATTATGGGCAACTAATGTATGTTTAATAAAGGCTAATTTACATCTGTTGTACTGTGTTTCTTTGAATATACATGGATGTTGGTTTCAGTTTTTTCTAGTTTCCTTAACAAAAATATTAATTGACGTAATCTTTATTAAGTGTGATTAATAAGCTACATTATTTCGTATTATTAAACATATGTCGAAACGGTATGTTCTTCCACGTTGGACAATAGTTAATTTTAAAACAGAAAACGGGAATAGTACTTAAAATATCTGACAAACGTAGAGTGCCTTCAGATTCTGAATTTTTAACAGATAATTGGATAACGTCACTGGAAAAAGAAACCACTCCAGGATGGAATTTTTAATCTAATAATATTTATGCCTTGGATTAATGTAGTTTAATAAAAAGGAGGTTCTCAACACGTGATACGCCGACACAAATTCACAATTAATTCAGATATTGAAAATCGTGATTTTTTTTTCGAAGCTCCTTAAATTACTGCCGACTATTCTATTATTTCGAAATGGCATTCACAAATAATTGTGTGGCATACGAAGTGATAGGAAAGCTGATGGCCAAACATGTGAATACTACTGTTTCATCATTATCTTTTCTTTTTAATCCATACAGACGTTTCGGAAAGAGAAGAAACGGATGCAACATTTTTATCGCAACTATACTTTTGTATTGTATGCGAATTGCCATTCTAGAGTGGCCAATTATGTATATGTCATTAGCAAATGTAGCAAATCAAAAGAGTATTAGAAATCGTAATCGAAGATGTTTTAGAAATCACGAATATCGAGATGGAAGAACAACAATCTAACAAATATTAAAAAGAAAAATAAATAATTGACAGATGCTAATTGCAATAATTATCGCCTTATAGACAATAGACAAAACACAATAAATACTGATTTTGTGAATAAAATAATTTAAATTTAATCTTGATTTTGTAAAGAAAGATTTTAAAAAACATGTACAAGGCGTGGTCATTTAAAAATGTTTAATATTCAACTCAAGATGGTGAAAGCTTGGCAATGACGTGATTCGAATTCCGGTTTTGTTGTAGCGGCCACGGAAATTAGAAGTATAATGTATGCTTATACAAGATCTTAGAAAGTTCAAGAATAAAGCTTTTCTGCTCACTTATAACGGGATATATGTAATCGACAAATTTCACTTTATGTACCTCAGCGTCCGTCACCTATTGTTACTTTATACTCCGCAAATGTTACTTTATCTACCCAAACTTTCGCCTGTGATCAACACATATGTACGCTCTATACCACTTATTTCCTTCTAAATGATTATCATAGACCCTTCTATACACACAACCAGCAATCCAACACGTGTTATGTAAACCTCTGTTTTATTATTATTTCGTTATTTATGCACTTGTGATGTTCACTACAGGCCAATATGGGGACAGTAATACTAATGTGAGCAATATTGCCCTTAACGCTATCCAGGGCTATTTTGCGTATGTACGTTTTATATTGGTCTTCAGTTGCAATTAATTCACATAGCAATTTCCACAAACAATTATCAACTACCAACAATCCAAAAATGTTACAAAATGCTACATTGTTCAAATATGTACTAAAGTTGATCAGGACGCAGAAACGTGGCGATGCGGGGAATAGCATTGTGTCATTTCGTGTAACCCCCAAATTCTCGACAACACTCAATTCCCCAACTTTAAAATTATTTCAGTGAGATATCGATATAAACCGTAGAAAACTCAACTTACAGCCTTCCAATTTTGACTTTACAAGTGAAAATCCTGGCTAAACCACAACTTCGTGTTATGAAAGACATGTATTTTACTTCAAAAGACATAATATTAAAGTCGAGCGATCGAAGTTGGGTTAGTAAAAGTCGAAGTATTTTGCTAGAAAATCAAACCATTTAGGTATGCAGACATAAAACGAATAACAAGTTTCAGTTGTTTATCTAGAAGCTGATAAAAGTACCAAAAATTTAGATTTAGAGTTCCAGGAAGGAAGAAGAAAACGAACGAGTAATAAAGCTTAGGGACATATGTTTTTTGACATGTATATTTTTGAGATTACATGCTTGATTTTATATATTTAAACTTAATTTTATTAAAACTACATTTAAAAAAATATATATGTACATTTTGTCAAAGGATATTAACACCAAATTAGCGAAATTTTGCACACCTATTCCATGGAATGAGTTACACGTTCTAAACTATATTTACTGTAGTGTTCTATTTGTTTTTACTAGCTGAGGATGTATCAAAAAATAGGATGTAGAAGATGCCTAAACTTGTCCTTCCAGAAACAAAAGGTTAATCTATAACGTACAGCAATAGTTCTAGTTCAACAAAATGACTCAAGAGCGGACAACATGTATATAATGAACACCTAGCCGGTTGCAAGTAACTTTACCGTGAGGTTAAAAAAGCGAAACTGTGTCACATAGGCACGTTCTAAAAATTTGTTCAGCCATCCAGCAGTTCAATGCGAACACTCTCAACAGTAATTGAACTTCTGCAATTAAAACCTAAGCAGGAAGAGTCAATTTTCTCCCATCTAGGGAAAACATATTCTAATACAAAGATCAAAAACTAAGTGAATCGGGACTATGGAAAGTGTTGAATCGAAACTGATAATCAGAAACCTAGTGTTGGTAGTAAGGCCCTACCTTAGCATTTTGAATCCAAAACCTACATCTTGGCAGGGAACTTACATCGAGTAAAATGTAGTTTGCGTAAAACAAATGTTTAAAAATTGAGATGAGCCATGACGTAGAGGATAGGTAAGCAGGAAGAAGTCTACTTAAGTGAAACTAGGGAAAACAGCGAAAGGCGGGCCTCGAGTTGTGTTATGCAAACAAAACAGCTATTGAGTGTTTATCAAGTAAAACTAAGCTGACCACTAACCCTTATTCGATAGCTCAGCATTACTGTGTTTTGGGTAAAAAAGTCAATCTAGCGTGGAGCGAACAGGTTGCCACCTCACTGTAGAGCCAATAATGCATTGAATTACTTTAAAACACAGTAATACATTAACTGGTCGACATTATAATATTGAATACCAATATGCCATCATAATATGGAAACGAATAAGATGTATTCCATCAACGAAGTAGCAGTAACAATAGCACAATCATTTGAATTATATGCAGGTAAAGAAATAAAGACTTATAGTAACTTTTACATTATCACCTGTGTAACGAGTAACTTCTATGCGAAAATCAGCAGATGGTAATTTGATCAGATGTGCTGAATGAATGTCATTTGTTACTCAATTAGTGTTATAATGCTTGAATACGGCAAATACGGAACAATAGCTGGCTCCTATTTCCACCTACTTTCTTCACTCCACCAAATTTTCCATCATCATACATTTGGCCTGAAAAATTTGCGTAAAGACCTTAACATTCATATTCAAATTATCTTAAAATAACCACTGGATCAAGAAGTGTGGAGCATATTTATTTAAATCAGAATTTTAGTAATCTTGGATAATGTTTACTTTAATTACCTAGAAAATGTAAAATAAAAGGAGAAATGTAATCTTTTCAACACGCCTGGAGGTGTCCAAACACAAAATATTAGAAGCATTTGAGTTATGAAGATGTGAAATAAGATTGTACGAGCTGAAAGTGCGTAGCGGCCTATTAAGATGCATGTAAGTTAAGGTCTCGCTCAGGACGTAACTGTAAAACGTGATGCGCATCGCAAAACATCATATACTCTACA